>OW240916.1:813344-849003 GCA_933207985.1 Pelobates cultripes
CTGTATCATAGTGCACGGTACCATAACCCTGTATATTTACTGACACCGTATATAAGTACTAATCATTGTCGTCTATTGCATGTTTAACACCGTAACCACTAATAATTGTATTGTGACCTTAAATTGTGCTTTGACCTATGCTAACCGTACTGTAACCGATACTAGTAAAGACGATGTTACTGGGGTGTGTTATAGACGGGTAATTCATATATAGAGAATTATAGCGTGGGTGACTGTATAGTTTCGCCAAAGGGCATAATATTGATTATTTAGTGACTGGTGTAACAGCTGTGTGTACGGGAATTCCCTGAGTGATTATTGTGTTATTGTGTACGTTTCACTCGGTAACTGTACCACGTGGTGCTGTTGCCAGAGGAAACGGGTGTGACTGTTGAATAAGAACGCGTGCATAGTATTCGTTGTCAACGACGTTCCATTGATAAGTATGGGCGCGTCAGAGTCAGCGATTTCGGATCCCTTAGGGTGTATGGTAAAGAATTTTAAAAAGGGATTCAAAATATGTGATTTTGGGGTTAAAATGTCTCCTGTTCGTTTGGTCACTTTGTGCACTAGGGAGTGGCCTACTTTGGTTGCGGCATGGCCGCCGCGTGGCAGTTTGGATCCAACCCTGGTACAACGTGTACACGTGGCTGTGTCAGGTAGGCCTGAACTTTACGGACAGTTTCCATACATTGATTGTTGGAGGCAGGCCGTAAACGACTCGCCAAAATGGATCCGGATATGCCACGAGGAGCAATGTCGCCTCATGGTGGCCAGGACTTATTTGTCCACCAGGACCGGTGTTAGGCCCATTTTGGACACGCCCCCTGAGTCCGAGATCCCTTTGCCGCCCCCTTACTTCCCTTTAAGAGGAAGTGACGCGAATGCAGGAAGTTCTGCACCCCTTCCCCTATTGCCCCCATCCACTTCCGCTTCCTCCTCCAGTACAGAATCCACCCCCCCTCGTATTAAAACTCCCCTTCCGGAACCAGGACCAACCCCCATTAGATCTGAATATCCCGATTTGGCGCCACTTCAAACTTCCGGTCAAGCTTCTTCTAGCTCGGCTCGGAGTATACTATTCACTAATTTTTCACAAAATCAAGTTCCCACATCCTCATGCCCTATTACCTCTCGACCGGAACCTTTAACTGACGCCCCTCCACGTAGCCCCATACTAACCCGACAACTGACCGGTACCCAACAATTACAACATTATCAGATGCCTCTTCGTCTGAATCCTGGGTCAGCCTATATCGATGCCGCAGGTCAAATGGCACATGCTGACCCAGTCTTCGTATATGTCCCGTTCACGACTACCGATCTCTTGAATTTGAAGACCCACAATTCCTCGTACACTGAGAAACCACAAGCTATGACCGATCTGTTCACCTCGATAGTTCAGACACATAACCCGACATGGGCTGATTGCCAGCAGTTATTAATGACATTGTTCAATAATGAGGAAAGGACAAGGATTAACCAAGCGGCCATTAAGGCGCCAGAGGAGAGAGCCCGTGCTTTAAATCAAGCCAATCCGGCAGCATGGGCCGCAACACATTACCCTAACACCGATCCTGACTGGAATGTAAATGGCGCAGATATGGCTCAACTTAAAGCCTATAGAGACGTTATAATTGCTGGCATGAAAGCCGGAGGGAAGAAAGCTATTAACATGTCGAAGACAGTTGAGGTGATTCAGAAAAGTGATGAAGCGCCCAGTGTCTTTATGACCGATTATTGGAGGCATACCGCTTGTATACCCCCTTTAATCCGGAAGACGCTGATAATTCCCGAATGGTAAACTCCGCCTTTGTCAGCCAAGCTTACGGAGATATTAAGCGCAAGCTACAGAAATTAGAAGGGTTTGCAGGTATGTCTATCACCCAACTAATGGAGGTAGCGAACAAAGTATATATGAATAGGAAAACAGAAAGTAAGAAAGAGGAAGAGCGCAAGATGCGTAGAAAGGCAGATATGCTAGCGGTAGCGATCGCAGGCGTAGATAGACGGGGCCCAGATAGAGGCGATGGTAGATGGAATAGGGAGCCTTTGAGTAGGAATCAGTGCGTGTACTGCAAGGAAGAAGGGCATTGGAGGAACGAGTGTCCGCAAAGAGAGCAGTATGAGAGAGACTTACCCAGGGCAGGTTACGGAAACTTTAGAGGCAGAGCGAGAGGTAGAGGAGGCCCCGGAGGGAGTAATGGTAATAGAGGGAGTAATGGGAACAGAGGAAGTGTAAGGGAAGATAGGTACTATCCAGCAGCGCAAAGGTCCCGCGATAGAGAAGGTAGGGACTTTGTGGGATTGGCTGACACGGTCATGGAGGACTATTGATACCGACCGGGCTCCATCCCCCTTGGTCGAGCGGAGCCTATGGTCGATGTATCAATAGGGGGAAAAAGGAGTGCGTTCATGATCGACACTGGTGCTGAACATTCGGTGGTGACTAATCAAGTTGCTCCTCCATCTGGAAGAACTATTACTGTAATAGGAGCAACTGGAAGAAGTGCTGAAAAACCGGTTCTTAAAAGTCGACTCTGTACATTGGGAGGCCACGTAGTAAAACATCAATTCCTTTATATGCCTGAGTGTCCAGTCCAATTGCTGGGACGTGATATGCTATCCAAATTACAAGCGCAGATTACGTTCCTACCAAATGGAACAACATCCTTAAAGTTTAATGGACCCTCAGGTATTATGACATTGTCCGTACCAAAGGAAGAAGAGTGGCGACTTTATACAGTGTTGACTAGCCAAAACCCGAGGAGTGATGAATCCTTATTTAACATACCAGGAGTTTGGGCAGAGAACAACCCACCAGGACTGGCCCGCAATATTCCACCTATTAAAATCGAACTAAAACTTGGGGTTTATCCAGTAAGCCTGAGACAATATCATATTCCGCAGAAGGCTAAGAAGAACATCCAATCTTATCTGGATAAGTTCATACGGTATGGTATCCTAAAATTCTGTACTTCCCCCTGGAACACCCCATTGCTGCCTGTTCAAAAGCCCGGTACAGATGAGTATCGACCTGTGCAGGACTTGAGAGCAGTCAATGATGCGGTTGTTAGTATACATCCAGTCGTGCCCAATCCATATAACCTGCTTGCTTTAATTCCGGGCGGGGCTACTTACTTTACAGTCTTAGATCTCAAAGATGCCTTCTTTTGCCTCCGAATTGCCGCAGAAAGCCAATGTATCTTCGCTTTCCAATGGGAAAATGCTGTAACGGGCTCGAAACGCCAAATGACCTGGACAAGATTGCCCCAGGGGTTTAAAAATTCACCTACCCTATTTGGTTCAGCTCTAAGTCAAGATCTACTAGATTTCGAGTCTATCCCAGGAGAGTGTGTATTATTACAATATGTAGATGACTTGTTGATAGCAGCAGTTACAAAGGAAGTATGTCAGCAAGCAACGCACGATCTACTACACATCCTCTGGAAGGCAGGATACAAGGTGTCAAGAAGGAAGGCTCAGTTGTGTTTGCCAACTGTCAAATATCTGGGATTCCATATCTCTGAAGGTCAAAGAATTATGGGGCCAGAGAGAAAAGAAGCTGTGTGCCAAATACCGATACCCAGGAATAGAAGACAAGTGCGAGAATTCTTGGGGGCAGCAGGCTTCTGTAGGATATGGATTCCCAGCTACGCGATACTGGCAAAACCTCTGTATGCAGCTATCAAAGGTACAGAGCACGACCCCTTCTTATGGACTCAAGAACAGCAAACGGCATTCGAAGATGTGAAGAGGGCTTTGATGAGTGCCCCAGCATTAGGTCTACCTGACCACACACGGCCATTCTACCTGTATGTACATGAGCAAAGAAGAATGGCTGTGGGAGTATTGATACAGTACTTGGGATCATGGCAAAGACCTGTTGCCTACATGTCTAAGCAACTGGATGCAGTAGCCAGCGGACTTCCACCTTGTCTAAGAGCTGTAGCTGCAGCCGCCCTGCTAGTAGCTGAAGCCGATAAACTCACTCTGGGTCAAGAACTTTATGTACGAGTTCCACATGCAGTACAGACGTTGTTGGATTACAAAGGAAATCATTGGTTTAGTAACAGCCATATGACCAAGTATCAAGCAATGTTGTGTGAAAACCCAAGAGTGCATTTAGAGACTGTAAATACCTTAAATCCAGCTACCCTTTTGCCACAACCTACTGAGAGTCAACATGATTGTTTGGAAGTAATGGATGAAGTATTTTCAAGTAGACCAGATCTTCGTGATTTTCCCATCCAGAACCCTGATGTTCAATATTACACCGACGGCAGCAGTTATGTAAAAGAAGGGATCCGCTATGCAGGATATGCAGTAACAACGATAGACAAGGTGATAGAAGCTCGGCCACTGGCAAAAGGAACATCAGCACAAAAGGCAGAATTGATAGCACTGACACGAGCGTTACAATTGGCTGAAGGTTTAAGAGTGAACATCTACACGGACTCCAAGTATGCGTTTTTAACCACTCATGCCCGCGGAGCTTTGTATAAAGAAAGAGGACTATTGAATTCAGAAGGCAAAGAAATCAAATACGCAGCTGAGATCCTACAACTATTGGAAGCAGTGTGGGAGCCGAAAGAAGTCGGCATTATACATTGTCGGGCGCATCTGAGAGGAGATGGTGATGTAACCAAAGGGAATCGGATGGCAGATAGTGCAGCTAAGCGTGCTGCTGAATCAGGAAGACAGGAATATGTGGGGCATATAGCTGCTCTTATACCAACTCCACTGTCTCAATAGACTCCAATTTATACAGCTCAAGAAGAGGAGTGGTTAAGGACTGAACCTGGAAAGTATTTGGAGAACAAATGGTATCAGTTAGAAGATGGAAGAATAGTTATTCCAGCATCACTAGCGGTAGAAATTGTCCAAAACTATCATAACGGGACACATTCTGGGAGAGACAGTACAGAAGAATCTCTCAGAAAACATTTCTACATACCAAGATTGTCCAACTTGACTCAGGCCATTGTACGTAGATGTGTAACGTGTGCTAAAATAATGCAAGACAAGGACCAGTAAAGCCACCAGGAGTCCAGTTTATGGGGGGACTTCCCATGTCCGATTTACAAATTGACTATACAGTGATGCCTAAATCGGGTGGACATCGCTACCTGCTGGTAGTGGTGTGCACCTATTCAGGCTGGGTAGAAGCATGTCCTACTCGTACAGAGAAAGCAGGAGAAGTCGTGAGATTCCTGCTACGAGAAATAATACCCCGATATAGACTACCCTGCTCTATAGGATCGGACAATGGTCCAGCTTTTGTTCATCAGTGCCTACAACAATTGACTCATATGCTTGGTATAAAGTGGAGGCTTCATACGGCATATAGACCCCAGAGTTCTGGTAAGGTAGAGAGAATGAATAGAGCTATTAAGAATCAGTTGGCTAAAATGTGTCAGGAAACCCAACTTAGGTGGAACGTTCTCTTGCCCATAGCTCTATTGCGAATCCGTAGTACACCTACCAGAAGGATGGGCCTCTCTCCTTTTGAAATCATGTACGGGCGACCACCTCCCGTGCTTGGTAACTTAAGGGGGGATTTGAGTCAGTTGGGAGAAGGAATTACCCGGCAGCAGGTTGTAGAGTTAGGTAAGACTATGGAGGAGGTACAGAAATGGGTACA
This sequence comes from Pelobates cultripes, assembly GCA_933207985.1. Taxonomy (NCBI): domain Eukaryota; kingdom Metazoa; phylum Chordata; class Amphibia; order Anura; family Pelobatidae; genus Pelobates; species Pelobates cultripes. Next base: position 818,989 of record OW240916.1, read on the forward strand.
AGATAGATTACCTGTGAATATTTATCCCCCAATTCATAGTTACCACCCAGGCGACCAAGTGTGGAATAAAGAGTGGAATAATGTGCCGTTAGGGCCCAAGTGGAGAGGTCCTTATGTTGTTCTTTTGTCTACCCCTACAGCGATAAAAGTAGCCGAAGTGACTCCGTGGATACATCACTCCAGGGTTAAACCAGCAGCAGCCGATTCTTGGCAAGTTACAGCAGATCCAGAGAATCCCTGCAAGATCCAGTTAAAACGCACGACTCAGTCGGAGTGACGAGGAACCTTGTGGATTACAAATTTTATTGTTTCAGAGACTTGGTAAGTGAGTGAGAAGGCCATAATAAAGCCTGTCCACTCACCAACGAGTGTATAAGTCAGGGAAAGTCTTGAGGGACCCCTGTGAAGACGAGCAGAACTCCATTCCCTGCAGCCCTTACATCCTGGAAGCTGAGGTGCCTTCGCACGGACGAAGACTGAGGATGACAACGAAAGATGTATTTTTAATAATGTTTATTTATGTGTATTTTTATATTCAGGAAGGTAGAGGTACCGACACTCCTAGCTGTGAGGTATGCATTAAGACTACAAGAACAGGTAACCATATATCCCAGACCCTAATTTGGCATTCGCAATATGAGTGTAAAGGAGATGTATCAAGATGTAGATACTTAAATATAGAATATAGTGTGTGTGTCATTTAGGAGTAGGAGAACCTAAGTGCTTCAGTCCTGAGTATCAACCCCGTACAATTTGGTTGACTCTCAGAAATGGAGATTCTCAGGGGACCCTAATTAATAAGACGGTATTAAAATCCGTATATTCTTCAGGTGCTCTGCTATTTGATGCGTGTAAAGCAATATCAAGTGGTAGAAAGCCGTGGAATGTATGTGGGGATCTTAGATGGGAGAGGACGTATGGGTCTAACGATAAATATATTTGTCCCAGTAGTAAAATAAATATGTAAGTCCAAGATGCCCAAATAGAGATTATAACTTCTGCCCATATTGGTCTTGTGTGGGGTGGGCGACTTGGGGACAGACAGCAGACAAGGACATGATTGTGACTAAGTTGCCTACTAATCCATATTGTAAGTCTATGGAATGCAATCCAATCCATATACTTATAAATAACCCTGACAAGTTCTTAGATAAATATGGTAATTTATTTGGGTTTCAAATATATGGGACGGGTTTAGACCCTGGGACAATATTGTTTATAGGGATAGAGACTGATACGGTAACCTCCCAAACTCATCAAGTATACCATTCCTTTTATGAAGAGATGAGCATAGATAATAAGATCCCCATAATGCTAAAAACTTGTTCATTGATTTAGCCGAGAGTATTGCCGGTAGTCTTAATGTTACCAACTGCTATGTGTGTGGAGGTACTAACATGGGAGACCAATGGCCTTGGGAAGCAAAGGAGGTAATGTCCGGTTCTGAGGCAGTTGACCAATTAATATCTACACAAGCCGACTATCATATGAGTGTTAGAGGTAAATCTGAGTGGAGATTGAAGACCTCCATCATAGGTTATGTTTGCATAGCGAGGAAAGGAATGATGTATAATACTTCTGTAGGAGAATTAACTTGTCTAGGGCAAAAAGCTTATGATGATGATACAAAGAATACAACTTGGTGGTCGGCTTCAAATGTCTCAGAACCATCTAACCCGTTTGCAAGATATGCCAATTTAAAGGACGTATGGTTTGATCTATCCATCACATCTAACTGGAGAGCCCCAGCGAATTTGTACTGGATCTGTGGTAAGAAGGCCTATTCGGAGTTACCACAGGACTGGGAAGGGGCATGTGTGTTGGGTATGTTGAAACCATCCTTCTTCTTGTTGCCTATTGAAACAGGTGAGACTTTAGGTGTTAAAGTGTATGATGTGAATCATAGGAAGAAAAGGGGACCCATAGAGATAGGTGCCTGGGAAGATAATGAATGGCCTCCCAGCGTATTATAGATTATTATGGGCCAGCCACGTGGGCAGAGGATGGTACCTTTGGTTATAGAACCCCTATTTATATGCTCAACCGCATTATAAGGTTACAGACGGTGGTTGAGATCATTACTAACGAGACATCACAAGCGCTCAATCTTCTAGCGAAGCATAATACCAGGATGAGGACAGCAGTTTACCAAAATAGATTAGCCTTGGATTATTTTTTGGCAGTAGAGGGAGGTGTATGTGGGAAGTTTAACCTGAGCAATTGCTGTCTTCAAATAGATGACGAAGGGCAAGCAATAGCTGAGCTTACTAGCTATATGGTTAAACTAGCGCATGTGCCTACTCAGGTATGGAAAGGGTACAATCCGAGTAGTTGGTTTGGTAGCTGGTATGAGTGGTTTGGAGGGCTTAAGGCAGTGGTAGGTGGAGTCCTACTGATTTTAATGTTGTGTCTACTCCTGCCGTGTCTTATACCCTTAGTAGTTAGGTCTGTGCAAAGCCCGATAGAAAATATAGCAGAGAGGAAGGCTGCTGCACAGATAATGGCAATTTATAAATATAAGGCTCTAGATCAGGGAGAACCAATGCAGGAAGACGAGTGTTGAAGATTCACATCATAGGATAAGTCTGGTCTGGTTCAAAGGTAACTTGTAGTGTATGCAAACCAAGGTTAAGTGATGCCTCAAGTAATTGTAAAATATCAAGAGGCATCAAAGGGGGGAATGTGGTGGAATCTCGGTAAAAATAAATTTAGTAGGTCGAGATTACCACGTGGCATGTGTACGTGCATATGCTGACGTATCGATCAGTTGGTTGCACGAGGCAAGATACGATCAGTAGTGTACGGAGCATGTGCAAGAATACAGGATGTAGTATTCCCCTCCTCCATTGTGCTGGACAAGGCATGTGGTCAAGCAGGAAGTTAATTCTTATTTGTAATGATTGGTCAAGAGAATGTGCGGGTGGAGCTTAATATGGGAGGAGTTATGTGCCTATATAGGGAGCCTGCACTATTGTTCAGGGCTCAGAACTCAGAGCTGTATTTTTGGTGACATTAGTCCCTCTGAGTCCCGATCGGTGATCCAATAAAGAATCTCTTCCTTCCTGAAGAAACCTGTGTCCATCTCTCTGTGCTTTGCTTCCGTCAGTTTCTCCGGTATCACTGCCTCCTTCAAAAACAAATTGACTCCATATAATTGCAGGCACCATAATCACTACAGTGAGTGTTCCTTTTGGGGCAGCATTTGGGCCATTTTTTGGTTGCAGTGAGAAAGTTCCGTGTGTAATTTGTACAGCCCATGTTCGGGTCACTGTGGGCTTATTTGTGTGAGTTTGGATTAGCTTATGATGTTTCTAAAGAAATATATGCACTATTCAAGGCAAACAATGTGTATTTTCCACCTATTTTATTTGATTATTTATGTTTTTAGTTATAATTTGAATGGTAATGGTGACTCCCTAACGCAATGTGCTATGCACACTTATGGCAATTCTATATGAAAACGTCATAAAGTGCATGGTGGCACAGAGCACCCTGCATTCACGCACACTGGGTTAGAACAGGCTATAAGACAGCCGCCCCCAAAAGCTTTCAATCAGAACGGCGGATCGGTCGGTATTGTATCCAAATTGTGTGGGCGGTATATCTGTACTGACAGTGCAAGTCCAATTGCATTAGGTATACTTTTTATTTTCATTTTTTTATTTTTATTTATCCATTACCTATATCCATTACCTATATAAAGCATTAAAACAATCTACTGTATTTTTAACAATGCATTCCCTTTAAGAACAGGTAAAATGACAAGACATGTTTTTCTGTAAGTAAAAGATTGGAACAGAGACTCGCTACAATCCCTGAACTTGTGTCCTGTTTTTTATGGGCTAGCATTACTCCGTGATTCAGCTATAGCTAGTAAATGACTCAAACAGCACCCTGGGCTAAGTCTGAGACGGTGTTACTTATTAACAAGTTACTTTACACAGACAGACAGCTGGGATCACCCAGAGACCCAGGTCAGTTTGTCAGGGACAGAGAAGATCTGAAAGAGAAAAAAATAAATAAAAAGAAACAGATTTAAAGGACACTCCACTACCCAAATAAATGTTTTAAAATGACTGTTTAGTAGATATAGCCATAATGAAAACATGCATGCATGCATTTAATTATACACTTTTTCATTAGGGGTATATCTGAAAACAGCTTTTAATAACTGTAAATATTGTGTCTGTAACTTTTGCAATCCCTCCCCTTCTAACCCCACCCAGACTTTCTGTGGCTGTCCAATCACAGACTTCCCAATGCAGCTCAATGAGAAGTCTTTACAAGCCCTGCCCTTCTAACCCCACCCAGACTTTCTGTGACTGTCCAATCACAGACTTCCCAATGCAGTGCTTACAAAGCAGGTGCTCTGACCAATTGCTGCCTCTTAAGGTCAGCTGTATTGAGCTAACCAAACCAGGAAGTAACAGGACCGGGTGTATAACTGACGGTCGGGGGAGGGGACAGGTGTAACCAGGTTAATTAATGAAAGAGTCAATTACTACTTGTGATGGACTGCCTGGCACCCCGACCGGGTTCCTCTGTCAGTCGATGCTCCTAGTGCTCTCCGAGGACTCCAAGCACTCCACCAGACACCATAAGCACTGCAGTCCCCACATCCAGCATTACAGCTTGGCTAGGAACTCGCCGTCCTCCACCCACCCAGGACCCAAGACCAGGATCCCGCTTCCAGTGGGTGAACGTCTCCTACTCCAGAGAGCGTAGCAGGGACAGCTCTTAATAGAGCTAGTGATTATAATCCCTGGGGAGTATTGTGATATAGCAATCCCTAGGGTAGGTACAGCCGTTTCCCCCACACATGAGATGAGACTCTATGTTGAGGGTAAAACAGGAACTCAATTTTAATGGAGGCACAATGGCCTTTTATGCAAGTTTCCCAACAAAGGTGACACCCACGTGGACCTTGTTGGGCACAGGGACGCAAGTTAACAAACCAATAAAAACAGTGTTATGCAGTGAGACACTCCAATACAGTATACACAATCCCTCCTCTCTGCCTGGGAGATAATTAAGGCAGATAATGCAAAACATATATTTTTCCAAACCCCAAAAGTACCCCCCAAAACACATAAAATCCCCATAAAAGTTATATCCCCAGATAGGCCTGACCTGGGTGAACAACGTATTCAAAAATCACCCAGATCAGATCAGGGGTTCAGGAAATTCCTGGTAGTCTCTTTTTGACTGACCGCACGCATGGTTTCATGCCCAAAGCAGTTCCAGAGAATCAGGCTCTACGGCCGGTCTATTTCCAATAGTCTAAATACTGTTCGAATTACCGAACGTAGCCGTTCGTGAATGTAATCAGTATCTGTCCCTTGTTCATGGGTTTCTGCCCACCGAACGCCGTTCGACTCCCGTTCAAATAGCCGAAGTTCCACGAAAGGTAAAGTTCAGCGGTGTTCGTGCCGTCGCGTGTCCGATTTGAGTTCTATGAACTCGACGACAAAACACAGCTGAACACGTTCGACTAAACAAGATGACCACTGCCACGTGTTCAAATGTCGAATGGCGGGCACTTCGACTGTTCGGGAGTTCGAAGTGTTATTGCGCCAGTCCAAAAGGTGCACAAACAGTATCTTTAGCCCATAGTTCACCACAGGGGCCATAGTCACAGGTCAGGAGGCTGGCAAACAGGCCCCTCCAAAAACCAGTGGCAAGGTCACTTTTGCCACACTACTGAAAACTGTACTTTATATAAAATGAAAAAAGAGGGCACACTCTTCCCAAATAAGGTACTGAAGTAAGATTAACTGCTTTAGGTGTCTGGGAATTAATTTTAAAAGGACACTATAGTCACAGAACAACTAGAGCTGTGTGTTTATTGTTCTTATGTACACATTCTTACACATTAGTACCACCCACAGGGTTTTGGAAAACAACCAATAAACATGTACAATACACTCAGACACTCCTACACAAAATCCTCCCATCTGCCTGTGATACAATTACCTTACACAATGGGTAATGTAATTATCACAGCCAGAGAAAAACAGTTTTTCCGCATTATTCATAACTTGAAAAGTATGCATCACATTCACATACTTACATTTCCAGAATCAGCATACTCCAAATGCAAACATATGTCAAAATCATCCAAATTGGTCCATTGGTTCAAAAGATAGATCGAAGTCCTTTGTGACCAAATGAAGCATGGCTTTTCTGCCCAAAACCAGTTCCACATAGTCTTCTATCCTAGAGATAATTGGGAAGTACTCCAATTATCTCCAAGGACAGAGGCAAAACTCCATTAAGCACATGGCAGTAAAAAGACAGTAAAATACAATAAAATACACAAGGTTACATTTATTACATAAAATACAGACATGCAACATATCCCCAGATAGCTTAGGTCTGAGCGCACATTATTACTGAATGGTGCTCAGACCACACACATGCAGTTCAATCGCCATGGAGCCAAAGACTTTTATTACACGAATAGGCTCCATGGCATAGCTATCTGGGTTAATGAGTTAATTCAGTAAATCCGAGAATCTACCGAACGCCAGTGCAGAAATACAGGAATAGACCTTTCTGCATAGGAAAATAAAGTATTTAAACGCCAGTCCATAGTCAAAAGGCAGCAGGCAGGCAACCAAGCTCCTCCAATGCACAGTGGCGAGATTGGTCTCGTCACAAGCAGTGTTTACATTACTGCCTAGTAACCCCTCTAAGTGCAGTCACTGAAACGCTTCCTGGGTCAGTGCTGCATAGTGTGCAGTACCTACGTCCAGAGTTTCCACTCTCTGCATGCAGACACTGAATGCTCCCTATAGAGATGCATGCGCAATAGTCTCCATTGCTTCCTTTTGTCCAATTTCATGAACGGAGCTCAGAGGTAGGGCCACCCGCGGCAAAACCAGCGTATCTCTGGAATAAAGGGGAGTAAAACCACCCTTTTAAGGTAAAGAGGAGATCTAAATAGTAATTTTATCACGATAGTGTCAGGAATTCATGTTTGCCTTCCTGACACTACACTGTCCCTTTAAGATGAATAACAGGAAAAATACATGAAACTGAAACTGTGTTTTGCTTTAAAAGCAAAAGCTATATTACATGAACAAGAGGCAGAGAACCACAGCTTATAAGAGTAGGAAAAAACTAGGAGTGTAAGGCAAAACAAAGGAAAAAGGTTTGTGCATCTCTGCAGCGCTGCGTGGGTTAATACTACACTCCGATCAGCACAAGTGCCGATGTCCAGAGAGCTGCACCAACATCTCAGGGTTTTTCAGAGATTGATGACCCCATAATGTTTCCGAACAGAATGGTGACGCAAGTAGCAATCATTACTGCTCCCTGTGCAAACAGTCTCCTCCAAGATGCCAGAAATGCTTGTAATCAATATAAACTGAGATTAGGCAACCTGCCTCTGTTATTGGAGTCCAGGTCACATGACCCAGAGCCACCAAATTAATGACACTTACATGCGAGTGAGAGAGCTGCAATGTTTGATGCCTTTTGATGGATTCCTCTTATCATTATGAATGGTATCAATCCGAGGAGCAAATCTATGCAATCTGTCCAAGAATCTCCCCAGAGAAAAGCATTAAATTCACTAGGAAACATTACAGAACGTTTGTGTAACGGAACTTCCTGTACCCAGGTTGTGTACCTCCGCCGACGGATGCTCCTAGTGCTCACCAAGGACTCCAAGCACTCCATAGACACCATCAGCACCGCAGTCCCCACGTCCAGCGTTACAGCTTGGCTGGGAACTCGCCGTCTCCTACCCACCCTGGACCTACGAAAAGGCTCCAGGTTCCAGTGGGTGAACCTCTCTTCCCCCCCCACACATGAGACATAGACTCTATGTTGAGGGTAAAAAAGGAACTCATAGTTTAATGAGGCACACTGGCCTTTTATACAGTTTTCCCCACAAGGTTACCAATCAGGTGGACCTTGTGGGGCACAGGGACACAGGATCAACAAGCCAATAAAAACAGGTTTTTTTCATTCAGACACTCCCATACAGTGTACACAATCCCTCCCCTCTGTTTAGGAGATAATTTAGTTAATTATTGTATCAACTCAATTATCTCCAAACTAAAAAATAGTTTTTACACATTTATGAAAACATCCCCAAAACATAGAGGACCCCCATAAAACATAAATTTCCTGATAGCCCTGATCTGGGGAAACAACATACTTAAAAATCACCCAGATCGGTTCAGGGGTTCAAAAGTTAGCTGGAGGTCACATTTTTTCCCGGCTGTCCACGAGGCTCCTGCCCAGAATAGCTCCATAAGTTCATCTGTGGAGGCCGGTCTATTTCAGGGGCAGGGAAAAACATTAAAATAACGAAAGGACCAATCATGTATCTGATTCTCCAGTGTCTCTTGTTCTTTGCTTTAAAATACCGAACGCCGCTGCGTTTGTATGAAAAAGAAACAAATTGCTGGAAGTCCCAGAGATGTTCGTGCAAGCGAGTGCCCAAAAACCGTTCCATACGCTCGACGACAAAACACTGCTGGCCGTTCGACAATTTAAGATGGCCGCCACCACATGTTCATGCGTACGAACGACGATCACCCAGCCGTTCATCAATTAAGTTGCAGTTAACCACAACTTCAGGAAGGTTAATAGGCTGAACACTCCACTTACAGGTGGTCTGGCTGTTCGTCAGTTTGTTCGGTAAACAAACACCATAAGCCTAATCCGTTCTACAAGCCCCATATACTTCCCCATAGCAGGCGAAAAGGCACAAACAGTGTTTTTAGCCCAAAGTTCACCACATGGCCATAGTCACAGGGCAGGAGGCTGGCAAACAGGCCCCTTCAAAAACCAGTGGCGAGGTCATTTTCGCCACAGTTTGATTTGTATTCCCACGAATACCCTGCTAAATGCACATCTGGGAGACCCCTGGTATAATGGGATTATGCCATGACTTTCTAATGAGATTCTATCAAAACCTGAATTGCTGGTATTATCCGAATGGGAATCGGGGATGTCATGCATGCACAATGTATACTTTAGAGATAGGAAGGCTGATTAAGGATTCTGGGGAATGTCTAAATGTTCCCCATACCCTCCCCTTTCTCAGTAAGACTGAAAGGAAAGCAGTAATCTGATGAAACACCGAAAAGAGTAGTGGGCATGTTTCTGGATAGAATTAATACAGATTGTGACGGTGGTAGTAGGGATCACTGTCCAGTATTCCCTTATCCCAAATAACAGAATATCACCAATAATCCACAGGGTAAAATATCGCTGGTATCGCCAAATAATCCACACATGAGCCAAAGCTTAATGCTGGAACAAGACTGATTTAATGGGGACAAGGATCCTCAATTTATGTAACACAAAACTCCTCCTCTGGGCCAGGCTAGATAATTGAGTTTAAGCAACATACTAAACTCAATTATCTAATGGCCAGAAAAGTATGTCTACAGGGAGTGCAGAATTATTAGGCAAGTTGTATTTTTGAGGATTAATTTTATTATTGAACAACAACCATGTTCTCAATGAACCCAAAAAACTCATTAATATCAAAGTTGAATATTTTTGGAAGTAGTTTTTAGTTTGTTTTTAGTTATAGCTATGTTAGGGGGATATCTGTGTGTGCAGGTGACTATTACTGTGCATAATTATTAGGCAACTTAACAAAAAACAAATATATACCCATTTCAATTATTTATTATTACCAGTGAAACCAATATAACATCTCAACATTCACAAATATACATTTCTGACATTCAAAAACAAAACAAAAACAAATCAGTGACCAATATAGCCACCTTTCTTTGCAAGGACACTCAAAAGCCTGCCATCCATGGATTCTGTCAGTGTTTTGATCTGTTCACCATCAACATTGCGTGCAGCAGCAACTACAGCCTCCCAGACACTGTTCAGAGAGGTGTACTGTTTTCCCTCCTTGTAAATCTCACATTTGATGATGGACCACAGGTTCTCAATGGGGTTCAGATCAGGTGAACAAGGAGGCCATGTCATTAGATTTTCTTCTTTTATACCCTTTCTTGCCAGCCACGCTGTGGAGTACTTGGACGCGTGTGATGGAGCATTGTCCTGCATGAAAATCATGTTTTTCTTGAAGGATGCAGACTTCTTCCTGTACCACTGCTTGAAGAAGGTGTCTTCCAGGAACTGGCAGTAGGACTGGGAGTTGAGCTTGACTCCATCCTCAACCCGAAAAGGCCCCACAAGCTCATCTTTGATGATACCAGCCCAAACCAGTACTCCACCTCCACCTTGCTGGCGTCTGAGTCGGACTGGAGCTCTCTGCCCTTTACCAATCCAGCCACGGGCCCATCCATCTGGCCCATCAAGACTCACTCTCATTTCATCAGTCCATAAAACCTTAGAAAAATCAGTCTTGAGATATTTCTTGGCCCAGTCTTGACGTTTCAGCTTGTGTGTCTTGTTCAGTGGTGGTCGTCTTTCAGCCTTTCTTACCTTGGCCATGTCTCTGAGTATTGCACACCTTGTGCTTTTGGGCACTCCAGTGATGTTGCAGCTCTGAAATATGGCCAAACTGGTGGCAAGTGGCATCGTGGCAGCTGCACGCTTGACTTTTCTCAGTTCATGGGCAGTTATTTTGCGCCTTGGTTTTTCCACACGCTTCTTGCGACCCTGTTGACTATTTTGAATGAAACGCTTGATTGTTCGATGATCACGCTTCAGAAGCTTTGCAATTTTAAGAGTGCTGCATCCCTCTGCAAGATATCTCACTATTTTTGACTTTTCTGAGCCTGTCAAGTCCTTCTTTTGACCCATTTTGCCAAAGGAAAGGAAGTTGCCTAATAATTATGCACACCTGATATAGGGTGTTGATGTCATTAGACCACACCCCTTCTCATTACAGAGATGCACATCACCTAATATGCTTAATTGGTAGTAGGCTTTCGAGCCTATACAGCTTGGAGTAAGACAACATGCATAAAGAGGATGATGTGGTCAAAATACTCATTTGCCTAATAATTCTGCACTCCCTGTAGTTCCAATGTAAACTAAATGACTTCAACCATATGGTCTGTAACACTTAATTGATGAGTTAATTTCTTTGATATGTTAATGATCACTAGCTGTGTTCCAGTATCATACCCAAAAGAAACATTAATAATACCCACAGATTAATAATTAAGCCTCATTTTTATTATATCTATAATGGGACAAGCATAACCTTCTAATCAAGCCTAAACCAGGACCCCACAAACGATAGAATGTTAAGTAGCCCTGAAAACAATATGCAGGCAAGCGAGTGGGCACATGTGGGCATGATACTCAGTGACGGTGTTCCGACACACACCCTTCTTTCTGAAGATTCGGTGAGAATATTAATTCGGTTTTACTTTTGGCTTTCCTGGCCCTTTCAGCTACATAGCATGATGCAACCAGTAAGTGAAGTGGATGTTTATAGAGAAACCTCATGTAATTACCAGCAACTTTAAAATGCAACGAAAATAGAAATACACAGATAGGCACAGTTGGGATAAAAATATATACAACTCGACTTTTTTGATATATATCAAATCAGAGACTTTGCTAAACTACCACACATAAGAGCGGCGGCTCGACAAAAGATTACATTCTTTGAACGCATATTCTTACATGAAGCCATACCAAGGGGCCTGATCACGCTCATGAATGCCCTCCTCTGCTCAGAAACTAGGGACTGGGGTAAACTGTCCTACACAGATCAATGGGAGAGAGACCTAGGGGAGGTGCTGGAGGGTATAGAGTGGCAGGAAATTTGGGAGGCTAACCATACCTCTTCTGTGTTTGTTACCCTCCAGGAACAATCAATCAAAGCAATGCTTCGTTGGTTTACTACTCCAGTCAAACTATAGCAAATGAAAAAAACTCTTATGGATGTGTGTAGGAGGGGCTGAGGATTGAGAGGGACATATATCCACATGTGGTGGGAACGTCCACATATGATCACTTTCTGGAACCGGATAAGGACCCTCCTATCACAGGTTTTTTCAAGAGCCCCTGATGTAGATCCATGGCTATACTTATTAAGCAGGCCCATAGATGGATGGAACAGGTATGAACAAAAGTTTTTACACAAAATTACATTAGCAGCAAGGAGAGCCATAGCCTCTGCCATCCATAGTAGGAGTAATAAATATGATAAAAGAGGTTCACTTAATGGACGATCTAACAGTTAGAATTAGAGGCACCTCAAAAACCTTCCATAGGATATGGGAACCTGGGTAAAACTATCCCATGGGAAGTTAGACACAAGTGCGACCAGCCAGTCAAATTAAATATCCTACCCATCGAACGCCCACTACCCCACCCCACCTCATCCTTCTCCCCCCCCCATCCTGTCCCAATCTTGTCTATCCTTACTATTCTTCCTTATTTCTATATCACTTTTTTCAAGGGAAGAGCTGGTACAGGCTAAAGGTGGAATCAGAGGACGAACCACCGATAGGATATACCAAGTGCATTCCTTTTTGTGGAGTTAAAAATTCCAAATAGCTACCATACGACAGGTAGAAGATAAGTGTGCAAACGCTCGATCAAAGGAATACCTAACTAGAAAATGCGCAGATAGTACACCCAGTGACAACATTAAAGGTCACATGGCACGGAAATTGCACTCAGTAGTCCTGGTGGTATCAAGTAGATCGAGGTATACCAGCGTGCAAGATATCCCCCTCTCCTTAATTTCCTTTTCCACGTTCTAGATTAAGCAAAAAAAGTATTGACCATTGTGACGAAGTGCCCTTCGCCACTTGTGCCTGGAGGGGACTACTGGCTAGCCTCCTGCCTTCCGACTATGGCCCGTGTGCTGATAGCTGTATTTTACCCTGCAGAAAGGTTTATTTGTGTATTTCTGCCAGGGCGTTCGGGACTTTCATTATGTCAGTAGTGCTACCCCAGATAGCTATGCCATGGAGCCTATTCGTGTAACAAAATACTATGTGAAAGACTTTGGCTCCATGGCGATTGAACTGTATGTATGTGATCTGAGCGCCATTCGATAATAATGTTCGCTCAGATCTAAGCTATCTGGGGATATGTTGCATGTATATGTTTTATGTAGTAATTGTAACATTGTGTAATTTTATGTCTTTTTGTAACCATGTGGTTAATGGAGTCTTGCCTCTGTCCTGGGAGATAATTTGATTACTTCCCAATTATCTCCAGGATAGAGAGGAGGGATTGTGATGTCACTGTGGGAGTGTCTTGTTTGTATTGTCTGTGATTGGCTAATATCCAATATGTGTCCCATTGTTCCATCAGGTCCCCTAGGGGAGTGTCCACCTGGTGGACACTTGCATAAATACCGGGCAGGTAGCCCTCAATAAACCAGACCTACTTGCACCTTTCTTGAAGCCTTGGCTCATGCTTGGGGGAAGGGATACCTACACTCTGTGGATTGCTATAATCACTTACTCCCCAGAGTAAGCTCTTGTAAGAGCTTGATTTTTTCCTGCTACGCTCTCTGAATTTAGGAGAGGTTCACCCACTGGGAGCTGGATCATGGTCGTGGATCCTGGGTGGGTGAGAGACGGCGAGACCCCAGCGCAGCTGCATCACTGGAAGTGGGGTCCGCAGTGCTGATGGTATCGTTTGGAGTGCTCGGAGTCCAAAAGCACTGAGAAACTGGAGCTGCTGCCACTTCGGGCCTACTGGTGCACGAGGCTCTGACAGCTCCAGCTTTTGAGCCCTGACAGGCTGAATGCTGCTGCGCTTTTATAAGCAAGGAAACGCTAATGACTAAAAAAATGCATTGGTAGAGTTTCAAGGCAGGTCAGGGCCAAGCCCAGCTTTCCCGCTGCCGGTGGGGGTTATCCTGGTCGATAGGCTGGAGTCTAGACCGCGAACTGAGACACAACTACAGATGGCAGCTTCTCCCTGCTTAATGCCTTCAGGTATTTTAACGCGAACACTGTTTTTCATAAAAAAACGCAGTGTTTACATTGCCCCTAGGGACACCTCCTGGTGGCCACTCCTTAGATGGCCACTGGAGGGTATTCCTGGCTCAGTGCTGCATAGTAGGCAGCATTGCCGTTCAGCGTCTCCACACGCTGCAATTTTGATTCAATGCATCTCTATGAGGAGGCGCTGGTTGGCCAAAACTGCGTTTGGCCCTGCCCCTGTGCCGATTTTAGCCAATCCAATGCTTTCCCCATGGGCAATTCTGATGAAGTAAGGTGAGTTTTAACCCATTCTGAGGTGGCCTAAATGGTGAGTTTTCACTATAGGGTCAGGAATACATGTTTGTGTTCCTGACCCTACAGTGTTTCTTTAATGTATATCGTGCCAGCAGCCCAGGATCGCAGGGGTTGCAGCTACGGCCCTAAACCCCTGCGACCTTGGTAGTTACGCCACTGAACTTGACCAATGTGCTACAATGTGTTGAAGCTGAGAAGTAAAGGGTACTTTTTAAAGCTCCGTATTCCTAACGCTATAGTATTCGTGTCCCTCCATCAGGTGTGATAAAAATAAATAAAATATTTACTTATCTTTTCCCAGTGCTGAGGCTCCCTCGGCGCTGCTTACCTCTGCATTCTCTGTGATGGTCCAGTCCGATGCTCCTCATAGGGGAGCACTGGGAACCAAACGCTCATGCACCACAAGGACCGCATGTGCATTCAAACAGCCATAGGAAAGCATGTGGGGCTTCCACATAGTGGCTGTCAGTAGGAATCTTGTGATGGACATTGCATTTTCTCTAAAACTAGAATGTTTTGTATTGCAGGGCTAAGAGGTGAGGCACCCAGATCATCTCAATGACATGCAGTGGTGTGGGTGACCATTGTGTTCCTTTCGTTAAAGTGTACCTATCATGGAAGTAGGTATACGACATATCTAAGGTTTTTCACTGATTAAAGGAGCACTATAGTGTTGGAATACAAAGCTGTATTCCTAACATTGTCCTTCTGACCCCGTTCCCCCCGCCCCCAGCAGTTATAGGGTTAAACTCTTTTCTCCCTTTCCTTATTCCAGTCTCTCTGTCTAAGCCTTATCCATCGCCAGCACTTATCGGAAACCCTAATGCACAACAAGCACCGCACGCGTATTAGGCCTTCACCATAGGAAAGCATTGAAGCAATGGAGGCGCTTATTTAGTAGATAAGTAATCAGAATATTACACATCAATGGATGTGACCAATCTCCTTTTAAGTTTAAAGAAAAAAAAAAGGTTTGTGCGCTTACCCCCATTAGATAACACTTGTGTTCTTCACCCGATTCTGTCTAAAGATCATTGTAACATTAATTATCTACATAAACTCTGCGAGATAAAAGCATTGTTTGTAAAACGTGAAATAAATTAATGTATACTGTGTTCTGTTACAGGTTGGACAACGGCAGTTTTTTCGAAGGATCATCATTCCAGCTAGAGCTTTCTCATTAAGAGCTCCCAACACTGGAAACACAACGTAGCAGCCAAGGTGTGCAACGTGGAAAAGGTGCAGGTCTATGGACATCATTCGATTGCCTGGATGTACATATTAGGATTTATTATTTTCGATACGGCAGGTCCGGCAGGGTTTTCTCCAAATCTCCAGATTTTGTTTTAATTGTACATCTCCAGCTCAGTTTAGGAAATCTACCAATGCACCGGAAGATACACTACAAGCACATCTCATCCACTGCAATACCAGTATTTGCATTTAAGTTTTCAGATCTCGTGGAACAAAATGACAATCTGCTGTTGTCTTTATTGCTCAATTCCTACAAGAAAGGAGGAGAACTATACATGGAGCATGCATAATTTACAGGAGAAAGGTGTAACATGACATGACCTCTTCATTTTGACTCAATCTCCTAAGGGTGTCTTGGTACACCTAAAAACCGTGTCAACTGGAAGAACAAAAACACAATACCAAACAGGACTTAGGGGTCCAATACAGCAAACACAATCAAGTTTATAAAAAGAGTAGCATCAACCATGTATATCCCGTACGTGCATGTCCTCTCTCACCTGTCATCATGTCCCTTCATCAACCATCCATGTGCTTTACTCATACTAGTCCTGTACTGTACATCTGCTGCAGTCACACTACCTTTCCCAACCCATGTCTACTGCATACCACTTGTCCTGCAATCAGAGACCTTTCCCTTCCCACGTCTCCTGCAGTCACACTACCTTTCCCTTCCCACGTCTCCTGCAGTCACACTACCTTTCCTATCCCACGTCTCCTGCAATCACACTACCTTTCCCTTCCCACGTCTCCTGCAGTCACACTACCTTTCCCTTCCCACGTCTCCTGCAGTCACACTACCTTTCCTATCCCACGTCTCCTGCAGTCACACTACCTTTCCTATCCCACGTCTCCTGCAGTCACACTACCTTTCTCATCCCACATCTCCTGCAGTCACACTACCTTTCCCATCCCACGTCTCCTGCAGTCACACTACCTTTCCCATCCCACATCTCCTGCAGTCACACTACCTTTCCCATCCCACGTCTCTTGCAGTCACGCTACCATTCCCATCCCACGTCTCCTGCAGTCACCCTACCATTCCCATCCCACGTCTCCTGCAGTAACACTACCTTTCCCATCCAACGTCTCCTGCAGTCACACTACCGTTCCCATCCCACGTCTCCTGCAGTCACACTACCTTTCCAATCCAACATCTCCTGCAGTCACACTACCTTTCCCATCCCAGGTCTCCTGCAGTCACGCTACCTTTCCCATCCCACGTCTCCTGCAGTCACACTACCGTTCCCATCCCACGTCTCCCATCCCACGTCTTCCCATCCAACGTCTCCTGCAGTCACACTACCTTTCCAATCCCATGTCTCCTGCAGTCACACTACCTTTCACATCCAACGTCTCCCGCAGTCACACTACTTTTCCCATTCCACGTCTCCTGCAGTCACACTACATTTCCCATCCTACGTCTCCTGCAGTCACACTACCTTTCCTATCCCACGTCTCCTGCAGTCACACTACCATTCACATCCCACGTCTCCTGTGGTCACACTACCTTTCACATCCCACGTCTCCTGCAGTCACACCACGCTCCTGTCCCACGCCTCCTGCAGTCACCCTACTGTTCACTCCTACGCTCTGTGCAGTCACACTACCTTCCATCCAACGCCTCCTGGGCAGTCACACCACTTTCATCCCACTGCCCCAGTCACACTACCTTCCCATCCCACTGCCTCCAGTAGCCTACAACTCACTGCCTCATCCCACGCCTCCTGGGGCCACCTTACCTTCCTTATCCCACGCCTCCCAGTCACACTCACCTTTCTCATCTAACGCCCAGTCACACTACCTTCCCACTCTGCCTCCTTGGGTGCCACTACTTTTCCTATCTACCTGCCTGTAGCCACACTACATTTCCCAACCTACGCTCCTGTGTCATACCATCCCACGTCTCCTGCAGTCACACTACCATTTACATCCCACTTCTCCTGCGGTCACACTACCTTTCACATCCCACGTCTCCTGCAGTCACACTACCTAACCTTTCCCATTCCACGTCTCCTGCAGTCACACTACTTTTCCCATTCCACATCTCCTGCAGTCACACTACCTTTCCCATTCCACGTCTCCTGCAGTCACACTACCTTTCCCATCCCACGTCTCCTGCAGTAATTTCCACATCAGTCATATATATTCCATGTTGATATTTTACAGACCATTTATATCAGCTTACAATAAAGAATGTTAGCCATTCCGTTGCAAAATATTTTGACACCTGTTGGTCTACCCTTAATATCTTTTAATTCTGAATAAAAAAGATTGTTTAAAAATTCTGCAGGATTTTATGTTTTTAGTTAATTCGCTGAAACAAATGTTACCTTCAATGTGTTCCTTCTAACTCTGGAGGGAAACCGATATTCCGCAGTGTGATTTACAGTTATCAACTTGTTTAGTTTTAAATGAGAATTGCTATTTCAACTGAAGAAAGAAGCGACATTTCTTATAAATCTTAACGAGTAAACAGAGCTAGGACACATTCTCTCTTTGTATTACAACAGGCATTAGTTCATTAAATATGTCGCTAGAAACAGATTACAAAGAGATGAAAGAAAATTAACTCAGGTTTGGAATGTATTCTCTGTCCTGGTAGCCCACAAGTGATCCCATGTGCAAGAAAAGCCAAATGAAGTTAGAGATTTCAGAGATAAAATGTCCTTTGGCGAATGTCCAATATATTCAGAAATAGCATTGTGATGGAATTTCGGTGAAATGTAAATTTAGTAGGCCGATATTTCCACGTGGCATATGTGTATGTTGTATCAGTTAGTTAGTTACACGTAGCTAAGATACTGTCATCAATGTACTGAGCATGTGCAGGAATGCAGGAACTGAAATCACATTCCTTTCTCTTTTGTTTCGGATGAGCCATGTGGTCTGCCCATATAAGGAAATCCAAATCCTGTCCACTGATTGGTTAAGGGTATGTGCGGGTGGAGCTATTAATGGGAGGAGTTATAGTTCTATAAAAAGCATGTACTCCATGTGTTCGGCCCTCAGACCTGAGGCCCAATCGGTATGTTAATAAAGACCTCTTACTTCCTGAAAACCTGCATCCATCTCTCTGTGTCTGGCTTTTGCAAGTTTACTCGGTTACATCTTGATAATCACCTCCCAAAAAGTAAGCCCTCACGCATGACCAGAAATTGATCGTTAAAGACAGAATATTGAAATATTAATTGCATTTGTGAATACACTGTGACGCAGACTCACAGGAAGCCATACCAGGAAGAAATAGCAATGTCTCAGTTGTAGTTTTGGGTACACACTTTGACTCTAACTTCAGATAAAGACAATGTTTCTGGTCTCTGTATGGATTCTGGGTAGTGACATGAAATCATGGTCAATGTACACCCGTCCCACTTCATTGACACAGTGAGCATCATATATAATCCGCCTGCATTCACTGAATGGGAACATTGTGGTGTTTGAAAGGCCCTAGCAAATCCAGAGTTAAGCACTAAAGAAATTGTCAACACAACAGGATTTGTGTTACTTGGTCTTCTATCTAGAAGAGAGATCAGTTAAAACAAAATGATAATACAATGAAAATTTGGTATCAAAGGGCTTAAGGGACATGCGTGAAATCTTAAAATTCTATGCGATGAAGACGCTGCTCTGTCGATCAGTTTTAATGTGTTGTTTTTAGAGTCAAATGCATAAAATTCTTATTATAAAATAAGGATCTGAAAACGCTTAAGTGACCAAAATGATTGTTTATTCAGTTTCTGTTTTTTGTCCTAACTTTTATATTTTGAAAAAAGAATTCAAATTAACCATATCTAGGAAAGGAATGTTATATCCCTGTGTGTATCACAGGTCCTGACGGAACCTTATACCCCTGTCTGTATTACCAGTCTCGATGGAACCTTATACCCCTGTCTGTATTACCAGTCTCAATGGAATGTTATTCCCCTGTCTGTATAACCGGTCTCGATGGAATGTTATTCCCCTGTCTGTATTAGCTGTCTCGATGGAATGTTATACCCCTGTCTGTATTACCGGTCTCGATGAAATATTATACCCCTGTCTGTGTTACCGGTCTTGATGGAATGTTACACAATCTTCTTAGAATGTTATACCCCTGTCTGTATTACCGGCCTCGTTAGAATGTTATACCCCTGTCTGTATTACCGGTCTCATTAGAATGTTATACCCTTGTTTGTATTATCGATCTCGATGGAATGTTATTTCCCTGTCTGTATTACCTGTCTGGATAGAATCTTATACCCCTGTCTCTATTACCGGTCTCGTTGGAATGTTATACCCCTGTCTGTATTAATAATCTTGTTAGAATGTTACACCACTGTCTGTATTATTGGTCTCATTAGAACGTTATACCCCTGTCTGTATTAACAATCTTGTTAGAATGTTTTACCCTGTCTCTATTATGGGTCTTGTTAGAATGTTATACCCCTGTCTGTATTAACGATGCTGTTGGAATGCTATACCCTGTCTCTATTACGTGTCTTGTTAGAATGTCATTCCCTTGTCTGTATTAACAATGTTGTTAGAAAGCTATACTCTGTCTCTATTACGTGTCTTGTTAGAATGTTATACCCATATCTGTATTAACAATGTTGTTAGAACATTATTCCCCTGTCTCTATTATGTGTCTTGTTAGAATGTCATTCCTCTGTCTGTATTAACAATCTTGTTAGAATGCTATACCCTGACTCTATCCTGAGTCTTGTTAGAATGCTTTACCCTGTCTCTATTATGGGTCTTGTTAGAATGATATACCCCTGACTCTATTACGTGTCTTGTTAGAAAGGCATCCCCCTGTCTGTATTAACTATGTTGTTAGAATGTTATACCTTGCCTCTATTATGTGTCTTGTTAGAATGTCATTCCCTTGTTTGTATTACGTGTCTTGTTAGGATGTCATTCCCTTGTCTGTATTAACGACGTTGTTAGAATGTTATACTCCTGTCTGTATTACTGGTCTCATTAGAACGTTATACCCCTGTCGATATTAACAATCTTGTTAGAATGTTATAACCTGTTTCTATTACGTGTCTTGTTAGAATGTTATACCCCTGTCTTTATTAACGATGTTGTTAGAATGTTATACCCTGTCTCTATTACATGTCTTGTTAGAATGTCATTCACTTATCTGTATTAACGATGTTGTTAGAATGTTATAACCCTGTCTGTATTAACTATGTTGTTAGAATGTTATACCCTGCCTCTATTATGTGTCTTGTTAGAATGTCATTCCCTTGTTTGTATTACGTGTCTTGTTAGGATGTCATTCCCTTGTTTGTATTACGTGTCTTGTTAGGATGTCATTCCCTTGTCTGTATTAACGACGTTGTTAGAATGTTATACTCCTGTCTGTATTACTGGTCTCATTAGAACGTTATACCCCTGTCGATATTAACAATCTTGTTAGAATGTTATACCCTGCCTCTATTATGTGTCTTGTTAGAATGTCATTCCCTTGTTTGTATTACGTGTCTTGTTAGGATGTCATTCCCTTGTTTGTATTACGTGTCTTGTTAGGATGTCATTCCCTTGTCTGTATTAACGACGTTGTTAGAATGTTATACTCCTGTCTGTATTACTGGTCTCATTAGAACGTTATACCCCTGTCGATATTAACAATCTTGTTAGAATGTTATACCCTGCCTCTATTATGTGTCTTGTTAGAATGTCATTCCCTTGTTTGTATTACGTGTCTTGTTAGGATGTCATTCCCTTGTCTGTATTAACGACGTTGTTAGAATGTTATACTCCTGTCTGTATTACTGGTCTCATTAGAACGTTATACCCCTGTCGATATTAACAATCTTGTTAGAATGTTATAACCTGTTTCTATTACGTGTCTTGTTAGAATGTTATACCCCTGTCTGTATTAACGATGTTGTTAGAATGTTATACCCTGTCTCTATTACATGTCTTGTTAGAATGTCATTCACTTATCTGTATTAACGATGTTGTTAGAATGTTATAACCCTGTCTGTATTAACTATGTTGTTAGAATGTTATACCCCAGTCTGTATTACGTGTCTTGTTAGAATGTCATTCCCCTGTCTGTATTACGTGTCTTGTTAGAATGTTATACCCCTGTCTGTATTACGTGTCTTGTTTGAATGTCATTCCCCTGTCTGTATTACGTGTCTTGTTAGAATGTTATACTCCTGTCTGTATTAACGATGTTGTTAGAATGTTATATCCCTGTCTGTATTAACGATGTTGTTAGAATGTTATACCCCTGTCTCTATTACGGGTCTTGTTTGAATGTCATTCCCCTGTCTGTATTACATGTCTTGTTAGAATGTTATACCCCTGTCTGTATTAACGATGTTGTTAGAATGTTATACCCCTGTCTGTATTACGTGTCTTGTTAGAATGTTATACCCCAGTCTGTATTACGTGTCTTGTTAGAATGTCATTCCCCTGTCTGTATTACGTGTCTTGTTAGGATGTCATTCCCCTGTCTGTATTAACGACGTTGTTAGGATGTCATTCCCCTGTCTGTATTAATGACGTTGTTAGAATGTTATACCCCGTCTGTATTAACGATGTTGTTAGAATGTTATACCCCAGTCTGTATTACGTGTCTTGTTAGAATGTTATACCCCTGTCTGTATTACGTGTCTTGTTAGAATGTTATACCCCTGTCTGTATTAACGATGTTGTTAGAATGTTATACCCCTGTCTGTATTACGTGTCTTGTTAGAATGTTATACCCCTGTCTGTATTAACGATGTTGTTAGAATGTTATACCCCTGTCTGTATTAACGATGTTGTTAGAATGTTATACCCCTGTCTGTATTAACGATGTTGTTAGAATGTTATACCCCTGTCTGTATTAATGATGTTGTTAGAATGTTATACCCCTGTCTGTATTAACGATGTTGTTAGAATGTTATACCCCTGTCTGTATTAACGATGTTGTTAGAATGTTATACCCCTGTCTCTATTACGGGTCTTGTTTGAATGTCATTCCCCTGTCTGTATTCCTGTATTATCTGTCTCGCCAGATTTAAATCAGTAACTTCATACCTATAATGCAGAGCAGGAATCATAGGAGTGATATGTTGTCCTGACACACAACTAGTAAGACGTTCATAAAAATGAGCAAAGCAAAATTAGAGAGGCATTCTTTGTGAGTTTGCTTTTCAAAAAGTCAAATATTAGCAGTCGGTGAGCCATGCTCAGATTTTTCACTCATGCTTTTGTGTCGTTCTCCACACCTGGCGCCTTGAGGTTGAGATAAGAGGGTGAAGGGGTGGGGGATTAGCCTAAGAGTTTATTTCCGCATTAATGTACATCAGCCCTCCATTCCGGAGAGTAAATACAGCAAAGTACACAAAGTAATGTCAGAAATGATCTCCAGTTCAAGCTAGCACATAACGGTATATCAAAGTGTGTCTGTCACCTTAAACTTACCTTTCTTCTATTGTTTTCTCTTCTTTTCCAATCTGTTGTTCTTTCTTCATTTCTGCTCCATTTCTCTTTAAAACATAAGACAAAGTAGGGACTAACTGTCTTGTGTATTTTTCTTACGTTTGACAATTTGGTGGAGCTTAAGGCAACCTCCACTTCCTTTGTCAAGATAGAGTTCCCACAGTTCTCACCTCTATCCTGTCCTTCCTCTCTTGCCTCACAAGATTTTTGAGTGGCGCGCATGCCCATTTCAATTATGATCACTCACGGCTTACTGGACATGCATGCCCGCAGCCGTCTCCAAAGTGCTCTCCTGTCTCATATGTGCAGCACAGACGTTCATCGCCTCCATGCTTTGCAAGCAGGGGCTGAATATTCCTCAGACAGATGCATTGATTCAAGGAGATGCTGATTGGCACAGCACAGAGTTTTTCATTCATGCATGTACTTGGACACGTCTCTTCAACGTCACAGCAGGCGGACGTACAGCAAATCACTGCAGCTATCATTTATACAATGAATAGAGACGCCATAACCTAACAATGGCAGCTCGTCACCTCAGGTTGATTTAGGAATACATTTCAACTTACATTCAATACATTTAGATATACTGTTAGGTTCGGAAATATTTGGACACTGAGGTTATTTCGGCTGCTTACCAAAATAAATTCAAGTTGCAGTTAAATAATGAATATGGGCTTAAAGTGCAGTCGCTCAGCTTTAAGCTAACGATATTCACATCCAAATTGGGGGAAGGGTTTAGGAATGACAGCTCTTCAATATGTAGCCTCCTTTTTTTTCAAGGGTCCAAAAGTAATTGGACAATTGACTCAGAGCTCAAAAATGGGTCGCAAGAGAATACTGAGAACGGGCAGCAGCTGAAATAGCCTGCCCTTCGGTCGGTCCCCGCTCAGTTCTCAAGCTGATTTTTTGCTCATCTTGTGCCATTACAGAGAGAACATATCTGAAGCATATCAGACTGGTCCCACCCATACGGGCAGTCCAGATCTGAAATGCCAGCAAGTTCTTTCTGCACGAGAGATACAGCAACCCCAGACGATCGTTTCAGCCTTGTTAGGCATCATCAGTGAGGCATAGCTGATATCTCCCTAGGCACCATAGAATCATGCTCTACAAGTTTAAAGGGATAATCCAGACGTGGACCCCTTGCTCACGGTGCCTAGGGAGATATCAGCTATGCCTCACTGATGATGCCTAACAAGGCTGAAACGATCGTCTGGACTGCCCGTATGGGTGGGACCAGTCTGATATGCTTCAGATATGTTCTCTCTGTAATGGCACAAGATGAGCAAAAATCAGCTTGAGAACTGAGCGGGGACCGACCGAAGGGCAGGCTATTTCACCTGTTGCCCGTCCTCAGTATTCTCTTGCGACCCATTTTTGATTGACTCAGAGCTGTTTCGTGGACAGGTGTGGGTTATTTCTTATACAATTAAGCAGGTAAAAGGTTTGGAGTTGTTTCCAGGTCTGGCATTCGCATTTTGGAGCTGACCCTGTGAACCCACAACATGCGGTCAGAGGTGCTCTCAGTGCAAGTAAAACAGTTCATCCTTAGGCTGCAAAAAAAAATCCATCAGAGAGACAACAGGAGGAACAATAAGAGCGGAGAAAAAAAAATGAATGCACAGGTGAGCTCTGCAAAACAAAAAGGCCTGGACGTCCATGGAAGACTATAGTGGTGGATGATCGTAAAATAAAAACCCCTTTACAACATCCAGCCAAGTAAAGAACACTCTCCATGAGGTAGGCATATCATTACCTAAGTCTAACATAAAGAGAAGAGCAAATACCACATCACCTGTAAAACACGGTGGAGGCAGTGTGATGGCATGGGCATGCATGGCTTTCAATGGCACTAGGGTTTATTTATGATGTGGCAGACGGCAGAAGCAGCTTGATGAATTCTGAAGGGTATAAAGCAACCCAGGATTTTTTAGGCAAAGAAGTGGAATACTCTGTAATGGACAAATCAATCACCGGATCTCAACCTGATCGAGCATTCATATCACTTGCTATAGATAAAACTAATGCAGAATTGGCACAATCAAACAACAAATGAACACAGCTGCAGTAAGGGTCTGGCAAAGCATCACAGAGGAGGAAACCAGCATTTGGTGATGTCCATGCGTTCCAGTCTTCAAGCACTCATTGCCTGCAGTAGAGTCTCAATAAAGTATTAAATATTAACATTTTATTATGTCCAATTACATTTGAGCCCCTAAAATAAGTGGACTGTGTATGAATATGGTTGCAATTTCAAAACGTTTCATACATTATTTTTGTAAATTCTTCACTTCAATTGCATCTCAACTGTTTCATTTCACATCCATTGTGATAGTGTACAGAGCCAAAATTGTGAAAATTGTCAGTGTACAAATAATTCCAGACCTAACTGTAAATATAGTTGTAAGTTACCTTTTAGCAGTGTGAGTGTTAAAACACTCTAAAAATTTAATAATAACAGCTCAAGTCTTCTTCGAACTTGTCCAATCCAATGCTTGCCTTGGGTTGGAGATACGCATATGTGGTCAAACATCATCAGCAACATTTGATGAAAGATCTTAGTTCTAGATGAAAAAGAGCCTCAGGTGGCTGACAGGAAGACAACCATGAGAGGTGTATTTAATTATGATAAGGGAATGTTATATAGAAGAATTAAAACGACATTGAGATTAATCTGGGTGGTTTTAAGAAGTTTCAGTCAGTTATGATTGCGAGTGACCTCTTGGTAAACTCATTAAGCGATCCCGCTGTACTCATGATCCATACATTGGTTAGAATCATGCTTGGACAATGTATAGATCTTTTATAGATCTTTGCTTTCTTTTTTCCTATTCACAATGGAAATACTTTTTCGCTGACATAGATACTAGACATCGTTCCCTTTAATCTGTGATCAAGATGCATCTTTGCTGGGAAGCTGGAGGAAAAGTGCTGAAGAGCATTTGTGCTTCCTGTTGACCCATTTTAAAATGAGCTACCTGCTGTTTGTAAGGAAACCATGGAAAAAGTGCTCCTCACATGCAGAAAAGGTTGGACGTCTGGGGATATGGAAATCTGTCCTCTCTTCTGGATGAGTTTACCTCCCTTTTCCACACAGAAGCCCTGAGCAAGCCAAGCGGAGACACTGTCCTTCCTAGGTCACAGTAAGTGCAATCCAGCTCACTGAGATGGGACATAGAACAGTGAGACACGTTAAACAGTCTCCAACGCAAGATGTGCAGAGACGTTAAATAATAGATTTAGGGAAAATCAACAAACACAAAACACCTAAAGAAAAAGTAAAACAAACAAAAAACACACTGACAAATGGACTGTTAGTTCCCTTTCTACATGAGACATTCGCTCTAATCAGAGACAAACTACTATCCCCTTTCTACATGAGACATTCGCTGTAATCAGAGTCAAACTACTATTCCCTTTCTACATGAGACATTCGCTGTAATCAGAGACAAACTACCATTCCCTTTCTACATGAGACACTCGCTGTAATCAGAGACAAACTACCATTCCCTTTCTACATGAGACATTCGCTGTAATCAGAGACAAACTACCATTCTCTTTCTACATGAGACATTCGCTGTAATCAGAGACAAACTACTATCCCCTTTCTACATGAGACATTCGCTGTAATCAGAGTCAAACTACTATTCCCTTTCTACATGAGACATTCGCTGTAATCAGAGACAAACTACCATTCCCTTTCTACATGAGACATTCGCTGTAATCAGAGACAAACTACCATTCTCTTTCTACATGAGACATTCGCTGTAATCAGAGACAAACTACTATCCCCTTTCTACATGAGACATTCGCTGTAATCAGAGACAAACTACCATTCCCTTTCTACATGAGACATTCGCTGTAATCAGAGACAAACTACTATCCCCTTTCTACATGAGACATTCGCTGTAATCAGAGTCAAACTACTATTCCCTTTTGTGACAGAACCATCCGTCTGACTATTGTGGTGGATTCTTCTGTTTCCTGCACTTTCATGTAAATGGCTGTTTCCTATAGCCCAACCATACGAATGACTGTTTTTCACCGAACAAAGCTACCGAACGGATGGCCACCCAGGAGAGAAGTGTGCTGCTGGTTAACCTATTGATCCCAATTAGAACATTGTGGTTAACCGCAGACACTTCAATTAAACCGAATTCAGGGTGGCCGTCGTTCGTATGTCGACCACGAGGCAGCGGCCATTTTAAAACACATGAAAGCCCAGCGGTGTTTGGCTCTATTTTCATGGAACTAAAGACGGACACTTTTTCTGCTGAACACCGCTGAAACAACGGGACGCCTGGCTGCCTCCACGAAAACGTACGAACACCGGCAGTTCGGGAGTTTTGCTGCACATGAAAAGACTTAACCCAGATAGCCCTCCCATGGAGTCAATCGCATACCGAAAGACTGTAAGAACTTTGACTCCATGGCGATTGAACTATGTGTGTGGGATCTGAGCGCTATTCGCCAATAATATGCACTCAGATCCAGGCTATATTGGGGATATGGGATGTGAATAAGAAATGTTCGGTTATTTTCAAATTATGTATTTTTATGTATTTTCTGGTTTTGTATCTAAGATGGCGATTTGTCTTTGTCCTGGAGATAATTGAATTACTTCTCAATTATCTCCAGGGCAGAGGGGAGGAGACCATATTGCATTGTGGGAAAAACCTGTAACTGTATGTCTGAAGTGTCCCCCTGCCTATCTGTCATTTCAGTCTCCCATTTGGTCCCCTAGGGGAGTGTCCACCAAGTGGGAGACCTGCATAAATATGGGCAGGTAGCCCACAGTAAAGCCAGATCCTGTTTGACCCTCAATGCGGAGCTTCTGTCTCGTTATTGGGGGGATTTCTTCTTTGTGCTTAGAGACTGCTGATTGGAACCGAAAGCCGCTTGGTGGATATCATTGTTCGGCGGTTAGCAGCAGTTCGTGGATTTCCATTCGGGAGTTTGGAGCCTTTTACAGATCACGGTCGGGAGATTACCGCTTCCCCTGGTTATGGTTCGTGGATTACAGTTTATGCAAATGGATTACTGATATTGCGAAAGGGGAAGGTGAACTATACGGCGGTTTCGTTTAAAGACACCAGGGGTGTCTTAACACCTTTCTACATGAGACACTCGCTGTAATCAGAGACAAACTACCATTCCCTTTCTACATGAGACATTCACTGTAATCAGAGACAAACTGTCTCATTATCCCCACTGTGTGCGTGACACGGTGCGTTATAGTCCCTATATTAATGTGAGCCTGTACAGTGACACTGCTTCTGTGCATCGGCTTTCAAAGCATGGCATGAACAGTGATGGGTATAACCTGGCACTACCTTACAGACTGGCTAAGCACTATAAACGCAGCGTGTCACAGTTAGCCATCGCTATGTTAGACCAGCCCTGGATTAAGTCCTCCTTCACATTGTCCACTGACTTTAATTGCTGTTCAGTCTCAATGACTGCTTACTTAGTTTTCTCACCTCCTCACTATTAACGTCCCTGTAGATTTCGGGGACACCATTCCTCTAGCCTCTCACAGGCGCCGGGTTGCAATGGAAGCTGTCAAAATTGACGCAGACATACCGCGCACAAACTCTACCAAATCTCCCAAACGTCCGCTCCCAGAGCAATACGATACAAGCGTTTATTCCGTGCATGGATAACGCGTAGCCAGACGCTGTGCGAACACTTTGATCTTGATACAGATTTCATTTTCTTTCTCTGTTTTTTTTTTTTTTTTAAACTCATTCAGGATGTCGGGGAAGTTTGTTGGAAAGAAATAAAGATATCAACAGCTTTCAACACCTATTCATTTCCCCACACTGTGTCACGGCCCAGCAGGAATAAATTAGAATGATCTCTCCACACAGTGAGAATAAAGGGTTAATACTCCATCAAAGAACATCTGGAGGAGAAGGACACAGTGTGTCCTGCACGTTGTCCCTGGAAATTGCTCTTTCTAGGCTGGCATTATAAGCCTAGTGTGCTTTTATAGCGTGGAACCCATTGGGGCACACAGGGAGATGTGCTGAGTGCCTGCTTGTCAAACTGCTTGCACTCTTTACGCACCCCCTCACACTACCCACTGGAAATTAGCCTTTCACAGGAAGGAGACCCAGAGCTCTGTCATATTAGAAAAAAGAAGGTTAATAAACTGACCATATAAAAGAAAATCAGCAATATATGCAAAAACATTAAAAAATAAAGTGTGGAACAGTACTACAACACCCTCCATGTGTACAATAAGGCGGGCAAGGCCTTGGGGCGCAAGAGCAGGGGGGTGCAAAAATCCGAATCCCCTGCCTCTGTCTCGCTCCCTGCCTCTGTCTCGCTCCCTGCCTCTGTCTCTCTCCCTGCCTCTGTCTCTCTCCCTGCCTCTGTCTCGCTCCCTACTTCTGTCTCTCTCCCTACTTCTGTCTCTCTCCCTGCCTCTGTCTCTCTCCCTGTCTCTGTCTCGCTCCCTACTTCTGTCTCTCTCCCTACTTCTGTCTCTCTCCCTGCCTCTGTCTCTCTCCCTGTCTCTGTCTCTCTCCCTAATTCTGTCTCTCTCCCTACTTCTGTCTCTCTCTCTGCCCCTGTCTCTCTCCCTGTCTCTGTCTCTCTCCCTGCCTCTGTCTCTCTCCCTGTCTCTCTCCCTGTCTCTGTCTCTCTCCCTACTTCTGTCTCTCTCCCTGCCTCTGTCTCTCTCCCTGTCTCTGTCTCTCCCTACTTCTGTCTCTCTCCCTACTTCTGTCTCTCTCCCCTGCTCTGTCTGCGCTCCTTCTGTCTCTCTCCCACTTCTGTCTCTCTCCTGCCTCTGTCTCTCTCCTGTCTCTGTCTGGGCTCCCTGCTTCTGTCTCTCTCTCCCTACTTCTGTCTCTCTCCTGCCTCTGTCTCTCTCCCTGTCTGTCTCTCTTCTGATTCTGCCTCTCTCCCTGTCTCTGTCTCTCTCCCTGCCTCTGCCTCTCTCCCTGTCTCTGTCTCTCTCCCTGCCTCTGTCTCTCTCCCTTCCTCTGCCTCTCTCCCTGTCTCTGTCTCTCTTCCCGTTTCTCCCTGTCTCTGCCTCTCTCCCTGCCTCTGTCTCTCTCCCTGTCTCTGTCTCTCTCCCCGTCTCTCTCCCTGTCTCTGCCTCTCTCCCTGTCTCTGTCTCTCTCCCCGTCTCTCTCCCTGTCTCTGTCTCTCT
>OW240916.1:849103-880975 GCA_933207985.1 Pelobates cultripes
TGCCTCTCGCCCTGGCTCTGTCTCTCTCCCTGCCTCTGTCTCTCTCCCTGCCTCTGGCTCTGTCTCTCTCTCTGTCTCTCTCCCCGTCTCTCTCCCTGCCTCTGTCTCTCTCCCTGCCTCTGTCTCTCTCCCTGCCTCTGTCTCTCTCCCTGCCTCTAGCCCTGGCTCTGTCTCTCTCCCTGCCTCTCTCCCTGTCTCTGTCTCTCTCCCTGCATCTGTCTCTCTCCCTGCCTCTAGCCCTTGCTCTGTCTCTCTCCCTGCTTCTAGCTCTGTCTCTCTCCCTGCCTCTAGCCCTGGCTCTGTCTCTCTCCCTGCCTCTGTCTCTCTCTCTGCCTCTCTCCCTGTCTCTGTCTCTCTCCCTGCCTCTCTCCCTGCCTCTGTCTCTCTCTCTGCCTCTCTCCCTGTCTCTGTCTCTCTCCCTGCCTCTCTCCCTGCCTCTGTCTCTCTCTCTCGCCCTGCCTCTGCCTCTCTCCCTGTCTCTGCCTCTCTCCCTGTCTCTGCCTCTCTCTCTCTCTCTCCCCGTCTCTCTCCCTGTCTCTGTCTCTCTCCCTGCCTCTGTCTCTCTCCCTGCCTCTGCCTCTCTCCCTGTCTCTGTCTCTCTCCCTACTTCTGTCTCTCTCCCTGCCTCTGTCTCGCTCCCTGCCTCTGTCTCTCTCCCTACTTCTGTCTCTCTCTCTGCCTCTGTCTCTCTCCCTGCTTCTGGCTCTGTCTCTCTCCCTGTCTCTGTCTCTCTCCCTACTTCTGTCTCTCTCTCTGCCTCTGTCTCTCTCCCTGCCTCTGTCTCTCTCCCTGCTTCTGGCGCTGTCTCTCTCCCTGCCTCTGTCTCTCTCCCTACTTCTGTCTCTCTCCCTGCCTCTGGCTCTGTCTCTCTCCCTGCCTCTGTCTCTCTCTCTGCCTCTGTCTCTCTCCCTGCCTCTGTCTCTCTCTTTGCCTCTGTCTCTCTCCCTGCCTCTGACTCTCTCTCGCCTCTGTCTCTCTCCCTGCCTTAAGCCCTGGCTCTGTCTCTCTCCCTGCCTCTGTCTCTCTCCCTGCCTCTAGCCCTGGCTCTGTCTCTCTCCCTGCTTCTGGCTCTGTCTCTCTCCCTTCCTCTAGCCCTGGCTCTGTCTCTCTCCCTGCCTCTGTCTCTCTCTCTGCCTCTCTCCCTGTCTCTGTCTCTCTCCCTGCCTCTGTCTCTGTCTCTCTCCCTGTCTCTGTCTCTCTCCCTGCCTCTGTCTCTCTCTCTCTCCCTGCCTCTGCCTCTCTCCCTGTCTCTGCCTCTCTCTCTGGCTATGTCTCTCTCCCTGTCTCTGTCTCTCTCCCCGTCTCTCTCCCTGCCTCTGTCTCTCTCCCTGCCTCTGTCTCTCTCCCTGCCTCTAGCCCTGGCTCTGTCTCTCTCCCTGCCTCTGTCTCTTCCCTGCCTCTGGCTCTGTCTCTCTCTCTGTCTCTCTCCCCCGTCTCTCTCCTGCCTCTGTCTCTCCTGCCTCTGTCTCTCTCCTCTGTCTCTCCTCCTGCCTCTAGCCCTGGCTCTGTCTCTCTCCTGCCTCTCTCCTGTCTCTGTCTCTCCCTGCATCTCTCTCCTGCCTCTAGCCCTTGCTCTGTCTCTCTCCTGCTTCCTAGCTCATCTCTCCTCCCTGCCTCTAGCCCTGGCTCTGTCTCTCTCCTGCCTCTGTCTCTCTCTCTGCCTCTCTCCACTGTCTCTGTCTCTCTCCTGCCTCTGGCTCTGTCTCTCTCCTGTCTCTGTCTCTCTCCTGTCTCTCTCCTTTCTCTCTCTCTTTCCCCTCTGCCTCTCTCCCTGTCTCTGCCTCTCTCTCTGGCTCTGGCTCTCTCCCTGTCTCTCTCCCCGTCTCTCTCCCTGCCTCTAGCCCTGGCTCTGTCTCTCCCCCTGCCTCTGTCTCTCTCTCTGCCTCTCTCCCTGTCTCTGTCTCTCTCCCTGCCTCTCTCCCTGCCTCTGTCTCTCTCTCTCGCCCTGCCTCTGCCTCTCTCCCTGTCTCTGCCTCTCTCCCTGTCTCTGCCTCTCTCCCTGTCTCTGTCTCTCTCCCTGCCTCTGTCTCTCTCCCTGTCTCTGTCTCTCTCCCTGCCTCTGTCTCTCTCCCTTCCTCTGCCTCTCTCCCTGTCTCTGTCTCTCTTCCCGTTTCTCCCTGTCTCTGCCTCTCTCCCTGTCTCTGCCTCTCTCCCTGCCTCTGTCTCTCTCCCTGTCTCTGTCTCTCTCCCCGTCTCTCTCCCTGTCTCTGTCTCTCTCCCCGTCTCTCTCCCTGTCTCTGTCTCTCTCCCTGCCTCTGGCTCTGCCTCTGGCTGGGGACTCACTCTCCCTGCAGCCTGCACAGAGCAGGATAAGGAGCTGGGCAGTGAAGTCTGATGATGTCAGAAGGCGGGGGCATGACTTCCACTGCTGCCTGACTCCCCAGCGGTCCTGAGTGAATCTGCAGCTCCAGTGTCCAGCTCCAGTCACCCGACCACAAGGGATAAGGATAGGTAAGCCTTGAGGAGGGGGGGAGAACTTTTAAGTAAAACTTTTTTTTGTCTACAGCCCCTGCCCCACCATACTGCCACTGACCCCCTTCTGCTGTCCCTGTGCCCCATCTGCTGACCCCCACACCACCATACTGCCACTGACCCCCTTCTGCTGTCCCTGTGCCCCCTCTGCTGACCCCCACACCACCATTCTGCCACTGACCCCCTTCTGCTGTCCCTGTGCCCCCTCTACTGACCCCCACACCACCATACTGCCACTGACCCCCTTCTGCTGTCCCTGTGCCCCCTCTACAGCCCCATGCCCCACCATACTGCTTCTGTCTTCCATCTACAGTCTTTGTCTCTCTTCTACTGTCCCTGTGCCCCCTCTACAGCCCCTGCCCCACCATACTGCCTCTGTCTTCCATCTACAGTCTCTGTCCCCCTTCTGCTGCCCCTGTGCCACATCTACAGCCCCTGCCCCACCATACTGCTTCTGTCTTTCTTCTACAGTCTCTGTCCCCCTTATGCTGTCCCTGTGATCCCTCTACTGATCCCTCTGTATGTCACTGCATACCTGCGTCTTTATGGCCCCATTTACAGCTCCTGTCACCCCCTCTACAGCCCCTGGGGGGTTACGAGGCACAAGTTAAGATGCATTTTTTGGGGGGGGGAGGCAAAATGCATCTTAACCTGTGTAGCCCAAAAATCCTTGACCCGGCCCTGTGTACAATGTGTGAAATACTCCACTCACATATAAGAGAGCCTAATGCGATGGTGTAGATCTTATAAGCTTCTGTGCCTTTAAGGTGGCACATCAGCTAAACAACGACTCAAGGACATGAGAATCCAAAGAAACAGAGAGATATACAAATTATCCTTGGGTTTTCAATTTATTAGCAAGGCACTGTATGTTGATTTGTTTTATCAGCACTAAATACACAATTTTACATATAACTGTTTGTTTAACATTGATATTGAGCCTAGAACTCGAGTAATCCTGCTGTCATTCCCTGTAAGTTCTGGCAGATCTTGAACTGAGTTTCTCCGGTGTCACCTGCTGTCTTGAGGTGCCCAGTGTTTACTGCGGCCTGATACTTACCTCTGGGTGGGAGAAGCGATCGAACTCCCGCCTTGGTTCAACATCAGCTAATATTTGGACTCAGTTTCCCTTTGATATAACACAGTAAAGGAGTTTAAGCATGCATGAGATAGGCATAAGGCTATCCTAACTATAAGCCCGTCTATGAGACCCAGGGCCAGCTGATAAGAAGTTTTACCTGAACACCTCCAGGACAAGTGGGGAACCTCTTTCTATATTATTTGAAAAAGCTAAGGAAGAATAATTTGACACCAACCACAGGGATTTCACCATCAAATTAAGAGTCACGGAGAATTGGTCTACTGGACTCTTTTTCCTTCATTGGTGAGATCCACCCATACAACATTATAGTGTGTACACACTGGGGCTGTATATATTTACTTTTTCAATTTTTTTCTTTTTTTTGTATATTTTTTCATTTTTTACCTTTTTTGTTTTTTTCTTCTTTTTTTCTTTTTTGTTTACCATACTCTCCTGGATGATATATCTGTTTGGACTTCCAGACACAGCAACTTAGTAACTAACTTCTTGATGTGGTCAGGGACTCTCTTTAATAAACATGGAATTATAATAGTAGATTCACAATGCACTGCTCCTACCAAACTATATTGGTTTATACCAGCTTGTATATATTATCAGTTTAAGTGTGTATATATTATTAACTTTTCCAATTTTTCTAACTTTGTAGTATTTCACAACTAATGAATTATACCTAATTAATTAATGATTATTAAATTCAGTAATGAACGTTATTCTGAATTTTTGAGTGCAGTATCATTATTTTTTGTATTAACTATAAGATAAGGCCAGGGACTAATGAAAGTATTTAGAAAATTGGGCAGACTAGATGGGCCGAATGGTTCTTATCTGCCGTCACATTCTATGTTTCGATCTGGTGGGGTTTATCCCAGTTTCTGCTGGATTAAACAACTATAATTATCAGGGAGAAGTCAACAGCCACACTTCACAACAGGCACGAGGCCGAGCTATCCAAGATGGCCGGCGCAAGCAAGCATGCTACACTGTGTCTGATGATAAAACGACTCGAACCGGCAAGCTCATTTGTTCAAGCCTTAGATATGATAATGACGTAAAGCTGTGGAGCACTGGAGTCTGGTGAAACAAGATTTTCTGATTTTCTACCTGTGAAGCAATGTCTGCGGCATTGCATAGAGAGGCTTGGAAGACCCATCCAACACTATGATACCATGCCTAACCAAGCTGAGAAGCCCTTGGGGTCCAACCTCAGAACACCATCCACGGATGCGGAAGACCATCAGGCACAATAAAAGACAAACTACAAGACAACACTTCCGGCCTTTACACGGTTTCCCAGGAAGAATCTGTGGAGAAAAGGCCTGGGGCTGAATAGTGCCTCACCTTGATTTTGCTTTGATGACCTCTTGGTCGGACAATACAAGATCACACAAATATTGCTCAGCTTGGGAATCGGCTGATTTCTCTCCTCCAATAATCATTAGCCTACTTTCTAGGCTCCGAGTTGGCGCTTCCCTCATGCCAGCCAGGCTCCCTATATGAGCATCTTACATAGTTACATAGCTGAAAAGAGACTTGCGTCCATCAAGTTCAGCCTTCCTCACATTTGTTTTTTGCTGTTGATCCAAAAGAAGGCAAAAAACCCAGTTTGAAGCACAATCTTGCAACAAGCTAGGAAAAAATTCCTTCTTGACCCCAGAATGGCAGTCGGATTTATCCTTGGATCAAGCAGTTATTACCCTACATTGAAAGATTATATCCTTGAATATTCTGTTTTTGCAAGTATGCATCTAGTAGCTGTTTGAACATCTGTATGGACTCCGATAAAACCACTTCTTCAGGCAGAGAATTCCACATCCTGATTGTTCTTACAGTAAAAAAACCTTTCCTTTGCCTTAGACGAAATCTTCTTTCTTCCAGTCTAAACGCATGGCCTTGTGTCCTATGTAAAGTCCGGTTTGTGAATAGATTTCCACACAATGGTTTGTATTGGCCCCGAATATATTTGTATAATGTTATCATATCCCCTCTCAGGCGACGTTTTTCTAAACTAAATAGGTTTAAATTTGTTAACCTTTCTTCAAAGCTGATATGTTCCATTCCTCTTATTTATTTTGTAGCCCGCCTCTGCACTTTTTCTAGTGCCATAATATCCTTCTTTAGAACAGGTGCCCAAAATTGCACAGCATATTCAATATGTGGTCTTACCAGTGATTTATAAAGAGGCAAAATGATATTCTTGTCCCGAGAATGAATGCCCTTTTTCATGCATGACAATACCTTACTGGCCTTGGCCACTGCGGATTGACATTGCACATTGTTGCATAGTTTGTCGTCTATAACAATTCCCAAGTCCTTTTCATGTGTTGTGTAACGGACCCTTCTGTTAATGGATGATTCCTAGCTTGCGCCGAGGACCACAAGCACCGCACTGGACACCACAACCACCGCAGACTCCACAACCGCCGTAGCTTAACTGGAGCCTCACCGTCTTCCGTCCACCCTGGATCAGCTTCTATCCTCCAGGACCATGTGGGGAAGACCTCTCCTCCAGGAGAGCGTATCAGGAACAAGCTCTTAAAAGAGCTAAGTGATTCAAGCTCAGGGGAGTATGCAGAGCATAGCAATCCCCAGTGTGATTATAGCAGCTCCCTCCAATAACGAGACATGGCAACGTATTGACGGTCAAATTGACGATCTGAGGTTTAATGACACATACTCTGCTTTTATGCAGTGCTCCCCTGCAAGGGAGACGCCCACGGACAATTATACATTACCCAATCACACAATGGTTACATCCCACACATCTCCTCCCCTTAGCCTGAGAGGTAACACAATTATTCATACCTTTTAAAACATACTTTTTACCCAACTTTCATAACTCTAAAACTATACATCCAATATTAATAAACATATTATTAATCAGCACATTCCAAATACAAACATACCCAAAAATCATTTGAATTCATTCAGCCGTTCGGGAGATACATATAAGTCACTATTTTACACCGACTCTTCGAAGGGACTTAGTCTCCAGCCACAGTGTAGAAGTAGAGTAGAACGTACGGGTCAGCGGTGTTCGTGCAATTGGGTAGCCGAAAACAGTTCCATAGATTTGGCTGCACACACCGCTGACCGTGTTCGAATGAGTTAAAATGGCCGCCGCCACGTGTTCGGTATTCGAATGGCAGCCACTTCGACACTTCGACAAGTTCGACTGCTTCGACAGCATCCGAGGTGCCAGTTTAAAACAATATACGCCTCCAGTATGCACACATCAGTTCCTAGAAGGGCAATACATCCCAAGGCCATAGTCGCAGGGCAGGAGGCAGGTTAACAGGCCTCTCCAGGACAAAGTGGCGAAGGGCACTTCGTCACATGTTGTTATCCCTAATTCGCTTCCATTAAGGGTATACGTTTCTTGTGTATTCTTTACGCCGAAGTGCATAACTTTGCATTTTTCAACATTAAATTTCATCTGCCATTTGAGTGCCCAGTCCCCCAGTCTATCTAAATCCCTCTGCAGCAAAGTAATATCTTGCTCACATTGTATTACTTAACAGAGTTTTGTGCCATCTGCAAACACTGAAACATGACTTTCAATGCTGTCTTCAAGATCATTTATAAACATGTTAAATAGAAGGGGTCCCAGAACAGACCCCTGAGGGACACCACTTGCCACCTCTGTCCAGCTTGAAAATTTACCATTAATGACAACTCTTTGCACTCTGTTTTTAAGCCAATGTTCTACCCAAGATCAAGCATTTTCATCTAGACCGATTCATCTAGATCTTAATTTGATGTACCTAATCCTAGTTTAAGAATGTCACTTATCCTGAAGTTTGCTTGTTTATTGAATATGTATATTGTTTACAACCAATTGTCTAATTTTGCACCTAATGCAATTACTGCTCCCAGATTACTATGCATATGTTTGCACTCCACACATTTTTCTACACTCACTTAAAAACGTGCAGTTACTGCGTCTTGTGTTTATTGTGAAAAAGGAACAGATGCTCTAAGGGAGATAATACTTTGATTACCATCAATATGTATAATCCTATCTGTGTATGTACCACTGCATATCAACACAAAATACTTTATATACACCGTATTTACTCAAACTTACTCAATTTTTGAAACCTGGAACCAGTTTTTGCTAGTGAATGTAATGCAACATTGTGCTACAATGAAAATATTTATTGCCTCATACCATAGTAACATTGACCGTAATTCAATTTTAGTTACGTGTTAAGTCTATTCTTTCGTAAGCCCTCTTTCAGGAACAAAAATTGCCAGAATGAAATTCGCCTGTCTCATTACGCCTGCCTGAATTTGCAAGTTTTAATTCGACAGTGTGAATACAGAGGAATGAAATTCGCCGGAAAATGTAAAATTCTCCACCGAAAATCTAATATGCATTCAAATTTTGGACACTTCATTTTCCAAAAAAAGGTGCGCATTAGATTCGAGTAAATACGGTATAGTAGTGAAAATAGGGCTGCCGCAGTCTTCCAATATCGTGTTCAGTTTGGACTATATGGTACTTTAACAAACTGAACATAATATTGGAAAACCGTGAGGGCAGCCCTATGTTCACTACTATTTGTAATTACACGCCACCGGACCAGCAACTTTAAGTAATATTTACAGTCTGAGTGCAAGGATTCATTCCCCCCCTCTCTCTCTATAACATTTAACACTGCTTTTCTCACCTCTCCTGAATGGTATGTTTATGCCTCATTCTCGGGTCCTCTGCCAGAGGCCTGGGAGTCTGAGGGTTCTGCGCAGTATTTTAGCTGTTACTAGAACTGCATCTTCTGGACAGCAATCTCAGATGTCCCACCTGGAATCTGTTGAATCAACTCCCTCAACTTGGGAGTCACAGCCCCGAATGCTCCTATCACAACTGGGACTAGGGAGTCACAGCCTCGAGTGCTTCTGTCACAACTGGGACTAGGGAGTCACAGCCCTGAGTGCTTCTATCACAACTGGGACCAGGGAGTCACAGCCCTGAGTGCTCCTATCACAACTGGGACCAGGGAGTCACAGCCCCGAATGCTCCTATCACAACTGGGACCAGGGAGTCACAGCCCCGAATGCTCCTATCACAACTGGGACCAGGGAGTCACAGCCTCGAGTGCTTCTATCACAACTGGGACTAGGGAGCCACAGCCCTGAGTGCTTCTATCACAACTGGGACCAGGGAGTCACAGCTCTGAGAGCTCCTATCACAACTGGGACCAGGGAGTCACAGCCCAGAATGCTCCTATCACAACTGGGACCAGGGAGTCACAGCTCTGAGAGCTCCTATCACAACTGGGACCAGGGAGTCACAGCCCAGAATGCTCCTATCACAACTGGGACCAGGGAGTCACAGCCCCGAATGCTCCTATCACAACTGGGACCAGGGAGTCACAGCCTCGAGTGCTCCTATCACAACTGGGACCAGGGAGTCACAGCCTCGAGTGCTCCTATCACAACTGGGACTTCACCTTCAACATCCTTTCTAGTTCTTCTTTCAGTCCTTGGTATATGTCCACCTTCTCATGTTCCTTCTTCCTGATGTTATAGTCACTTGATATTGATATTTATATATATATATGAAACCAAAAATGGCTAGGGCTGCACTCACCTGAACATACATATATTGTAGGGTGTTGCTGGGGCCAATATATACAGCACCCACAAGGTCAATGTAATCCATTCTTGGCAGAATATAAAGCATACATAAAAAAAAAAGAAAAATCAACACAAATTGTGTAAAGATTAAAAAACGAATAAAAAAAGAGATTAAATTAATTACATTTGTAATAATGTGAATTTCACTTGGAATATCACTTTAAATAAATAAGGACACAAGGCAGATATTTTGCTAAGCAAACAATGTGTGAGGTTTGATAGTGTAGATTAAATAAATGAAAGACACTGCTCTTTGTCTGACACCAATACAATCAGAATATACACATACAGGCACTGATCAGGCTGGCCGAGTCACATCAATGACACCATTTTCTGTCACTTCTCTTGAATTCATACCAATGAACACATTCATTTCAACCATATTAACCTTTTCATGTGATAATCTGTTTTCTTATAAACAAAAAAAATACAAAATATATGAAAAGAGTATATTAAACGGTTCAGGGAGTTTACAACTGGTGACCTTGTACATCAAACTTTGATTCATGCATGCGCGACACAAGCAATCGGGAAATAGAAGGCTCCAAGAAAATGGCTGCTTGGGCAGAAGGCTCGCAATCAATTCAAATAACAAAACATTCAGGAAAAAAATACCTACATTAAACTTATTAACAGATAAAAGACAAAGAATTAAGCAAAATAAATAGTTTAAAAAAACCTAGATAAAAGGGAAACTCTCAAATTAAACAAGTAAAATAGATCAATTTTAAAAAAACATGAATAATAATACATTATGTAAATGAGGTAAATATGAAATCTTTAAAATCCATATAAAAATTACATAAAACATTTAATATGATAAATAAAAAAACTAAATATCCAATTTCCTCAAATGCACAAAAACACGTGCATTTTCTGAGTGGGTGCCGCAGCGAAAGGCGAATTACTCAGCGACTGTCCCTGATTGGTTGGTTTCCATGTTCTGGGACTTTGAATGCTGTCTTTGAAAGAGCTGTAGACATCCTGGAATGACATCACAATGCATTGGAGGAACTATGGGAGATATTACCAACGTATTGCTAAATAATCTGCACTTTTGGGGGGATTTTTTTTCCTGGTGACTTCGTCTATTTATCGCTTTCGCTTATTTTCCTTCATTTTTTCTTTTTATTTAATTTTTGCCACACATTCCATTTTTTAATCATTCCGAGAGAATATGGTACATGATTACTGAAGGCCAAAAAAATAAAACCTGATAGATTATGCAAGAGAGCAAGCTTATACGTTAAATTACTTTTAAAAGACTCGAATAAACTGGAACTTATTTTTAACCTCCACCCGCCTCCCTCCAAAAAATAAAGTCACAGCGGTTTTAAAAAATCTTTAATTTATTTTTTTTTAAAGTTAGTTTCTTCTCCTGTCTTGTGCTAAATGCCAAACGTAACATCCTGCAGGAGAGATCTCTGCAGTGTTTCTATTGTACGAACTTTGTATATTTCGTTTTGAGATGAGATTATAGTGTATTATAAACCCCCTCGCTCTACATGAAATTGCCAAATCAAAAATCTGTAGCTAGTAAGTGTCCAATCTGCAATGTTAGCCCTATAGCAAAGAGCCCTCTCAGAACTACTCGTACAGGAAACCTCTCAACAACTATCGCAACTCTAAGAATCGAGCTACCTCCATCCAATCCACCCGCAGGGGCCAATACGCACAGGTCATGCAGAGTGTTATAGAAGGGGAAAATGTACAATCAAGCAGGCCTGTTTGTTAACACAAGCAAGACATCCTCAGACATGTACCTGCAGGTACTAAAACCACCGATTTACCTTAAGGATGCATAGATTTATTTATTTTATATATTGCAGGATAAGGAAGAGCTCTTTACTTCCCACGGTCTATCCGATTTTCATAGCGCTCCCCCTCCCTCCCCTCAGTTCCAAAATTACATATTATTATGGGAGGAATGCAAAGTAGAGGGGGGCCACTCGCTGTGCCAGGCTGGGAGATGGGAGCACGCAGCCAGCGCACTGCGGTATGGATGCTAATCCCTAAATTGGCTCTGTGTTTATGTCAACATTTTCTCTTTGGTTTCAGTAAAAGGACACCCAACTGCCAAAGTGCAACAGTATTAATTAGCACTGAGTATATCAACTGCAACGAAAGCAGGCTGTAATCGAATGCAGCGCTGGAAGATTACAACAAAGGGGTTAAGGAATAAATAAAGTTCTAATCAGACACAATTTGATCGTTTTGACGCTGAAATGAAAAGTTCTAAATCAGGGACCTGCATAAAAGGATCTCAGCTCGCTGGTGGTGACAGTTTGGCAATAAAACAATATAAATGACAGCTAAGGATGACGTGTTCTGAGGATTTCTAAATGGTGAACTCGGCAGGCCAGACAGACAGTAAGATCCTGGGAGCCTTATTATCTCGCTCTTAACTATAACCCGCTGGAGTCAAATAACATTTTGGCAAGGTGAATCTCCAGCATAGAGGTGTGGCCCCAAACCTGTTCCCATCACCCTGACAGTGCCTACGTGCACACCGAAAACCCACATATGGCGGTTATTAATTAATAATTACAGCTGTGACTGAGGAGTCATTCTAATTATGGGTAGCCCAAAAAACAAAAAACAACTCACAAAAACTGCAGATACAAAAAAATAAAATGTAAACAGCTAGCCCCAGCATGTGAAAATTTAATGGGAGAATAGTCTTTCCAATCAGGTTAAAAAAAGAGAGCGATTAAGTGCTCTATGATGCATCACTCTGAGTACATTATACATTGGGAGAGAGCTCTTCTAATGCGCTAACACAACCGGTATCAGATACTGCGCTGCCTGAATGCCAGTCCGCGTGGGAAAAATACACATTTAACCCTTCGGGGCCAACAAGTACATACCATTAGGGTTATTTAATAAACTTGAAATCACCGAAGATTAATACGGGATCTAAACATTTTGGCCTTGCAGAATTGGAAAATTTCTTCACCTCCGACTTCAAATATTTACATTTCTACCAATTTTTATTTAATACGATGAATTTCACCAAATTCCAGCTTCAGTGAAGCCTCTGGGTTTTAAAACAGGGCAGTTTATTTCTGTCAGTGAAAGGGTTAAGGAGCGACCGACGAGGTGCAGACTTGCTGTAACACTGCTGCAGGGAGCTCTGGGTTTTAAAACAGGGCAGTTTATTTCTGTCAGTGAAAGGGTTAAGGAGTGGCCGACGAGGTGCAGACTTGCTGTAACACTGCTGCAGGGAGCTCTGGGTTTTAAAACAGGGCAGTTTATTTCTGTCAGTGAAAGGGTTAAGGAGTGGCCGACGAGGTGCAGACTTGCTGTAACACTGCTGCAGGGAGCTCTGGGTTTTAAAACAGGGCAGTTTATTTCTGTCAGTGAAAGGGTTAAGGAGCGGCCGACGAGGTGCAGACTTGCTGTAACGCTGCTGCAGGGAGCTCTGGGTTTTAAAACAGGGCAGTTTATTTCTGTCAGTGAAAGGGTTAAGGAGTGGCCGAAGAGGTGCAGACTTGCTGTAACACTGCTGCAGGGAGCTCTGGGTTTTAAAACAGGGCAGTTTATTTCTGTCAGTGAAAGGGTTAAGAGGTGCAGACTTGCTGTAACACTGCGGCAGGGAGCTCTGGGTTTTAAAACAGGGCAGTTTATTTCTGTCAGTGAAAGGGTTAAGGAGCGACCGACGCGGTGCAGACTTGCTGTAACACTGCTGCAGGGAGCTCTGGGTTTTAAATCAGGGCAGTTTATTTCTGTCAGTGAAAGGGTTAAGGAGTGGCCGACGAGGTGCAGACTTGCTGTAACACTGCTGCAGGGAGCTCTGGGTTTCAAAACAGGGCAGTTTATTTCTGTCAGTGAAAGGGTTAAGGAGCGGCCGACGCGGTGCAGACTTGCTGTAACGCTGCTGCAGGGAGCTCTGGGTTTTAAAACAGGGCAGTTTATTTCTGTCAGTGAAAGGGTTAAGGAGTGGCCGAAGAGGTGCAGACTTGCTGTAACACTGCTGCAGGGAGCTCTGGGTTTTAAAACAGGGCAGTTTATTTCTGTCAGTGAAAGGGTTAAGAGGTGCAGACTTGCTGTAACACTGCTGCAGGGAGCTCTGGGTTTTAAAACAGGGCAGTTTATTTCTGTCAGTGAAAGGGTTAAGGAGCGGCCAAAGAGGTGCAGACTTGCTGTAACACTGCGGCAGGGAGCTCTGGGTTTTAAAACAGGGCAGTTTATTTCTGTCAGTGAAAGGGTTAAGGAGCGACCGAGGAGGTGCAGACTTGCTGTAACACTGCTGCAGGGAGCTCTGGGTTTTAAAACAGGGCAGTTTATTTCTGTCAGTGAAAGGGTTAAGGAGCGGCCGACGCGGTGCAGACTTGCTGTAACGCTGCTGCAGGGAGCTCTGGGTTTTAAAACAGGGCAGTTTATTTCTGTCAGTGAAAGGGTTAAGGAGCGGCCGAAGAGGTGCAGACTTGCTGTAACGCTGCTGCAGGGAGCTCTGGGTTTTAAAAGAGGGCAGTTTATTTCTGTCAGTGAAAGGGTTAAGGAGCGACCGACGAGGTGCAGACTTGCTGTAACACAGCTGCAGGGAGCTCTGGGTTTTAAAACAGGGCAGTTTATTTCTGTCAGTGAAAGGGTTAAGGAGCAGCCGACGCGGTGCAGACTTGCTGTAACGCTGCTGCAGGGAGCTCTGGGTTTTAAAACAGGGCAGTTTATTTCTGTCAGTGAAAGGGTTAAGGAGCAGCCGAAGAGGTGCAGACTTGCTGTAACACTGCGGCAGGGAGCTCTGGGTTTTAAAACAGGGCAGTTTATTTCTGTCAGTGAAAGGGTTAAGGAGCGACCGACGAGGTGCAGACTTGCTGTAACACTGCTGCAGGGGGCTCTGGGTTTTAAAACAGGGCAGTTTATTTCTGTCAGTGAAAGGGTTAAGGAGCGGCCGAAGAGGTGCAGACTTGCTGTAACACTGCTGCAGGGAGCTCTGGGTTTTAAAACAGGGCAGTTTATTTCTGTCAGTGAAAGGGTTAAGAGGTGCAGACTTGCTGTAACACTGCGGCAGGGAGCTCTGGGTTTTAAAACAGGGCAGTTTATTTCTGTCAGTGAAAGGGTTAAGGAGCGACCGACGCGGTGCAGACTTGCTGTAACACTGCTGCAGGGAGCTCTGGGT
Source organism: Pelobates cultripes (assembly GCA_933207985.1). NCBI lineage: Eukaryota > Metazoa > Chordata > Amphibia > Anura > Pelobatidae > Pelobates > Pelobates cultripes. The sequence continues at coordinate 863,434 of OW240916.1, forward strand.
TTTAAAACAGGGCAGTTTATTTCTGTCAGTGAAAGGGTTAAGGAGCGGCCGAAGAGGTGCAGACTTGCTGTAACACTGCTGCAGGGAGCTCTGGGTTTTAAAACAGGGCAGTTTATTTCTGTCAGTGAAAGGGTTAAGGAGCGGCCGACGAGGTGCAGACTTGCTGTAACACTGCTGCAGGGAGCTCTGGGTTTTAAAACAGGGCAGTTTATTTCTGTCAGTGAAAGGGTTAAGGAGCGGCCGAGAGGTGCAGACTTGCTGTAACACTGCTGCAGGGAGCTCTGGGTTTTAAAACAGGGCAGTTTATTTCTGTCAGTGAAAGGGTTAAGGAGCGGCAGACGAGGTGCAGACTTGCTGTAACACTGCTGCAGGGAGCTCTGGGTTTTAACGATCATTCCTGAGGGATTAGATTAGGCAGGAAGGGGATTTCCACAAACTGTCAGTCTCAGACACAGAGATTCTGTACCTGTGAGGACGCTCATTTAAAGGGCAAGCAGAGCTGCCTGATGTGCGTCACTATGTGACAGGCGTTACATGGGGCAAAGTGACCAAAGGTTAATCCCTATGTGGGTTTTTCTTTTGCCCTGTCACTGCTTCCATTTTATAGTTATCAGAGAATACCATTAAATTGTTTGTATCATTGGATTTTCGGACTGGCTGCTTTATGACTATTCTTCCTTCCGTATGCCTTGACCTTTGGCTTGTCTTATTGCACTTTGCCTCATTCCGTGTGTCCCTGACCTCGACTTGTCTTATACTATTCTATACAGCGTTAAGCCACTCTAAGGCCAATAAAGTCATTATTATTAAGGCATTATTATTAACACAGTCAGTTTAGTTGTTAACTTAAATGGACATTATAATAAAAAACAACTTTAGCTTAATGAAGTAGTCATGCCCCTGCAGTCTTACTGCTATATTATCTGCCATTTAGGAGTTCAATCACTGTTTATTCAGACCCAGTCACACCTCCCTGCATGTGACTTGCGCAGCCTTCCTAAACTTTTCCTGTAAAGAGTCATCTAATTTCTAAACTTCCTTTATTGCAAAATTCTGATTAATTTAGAAGGTTGTATCTCCTGCTCTGGAAATAGCTTGCTAGATCCTGCATGAGCCTACTTAGAATGTATTAAAAATGTAATTGAAGTTCAAATGACATAGCAGGAGATAACTTCTTAAGTAAATTAACATCAGATTGAAAATGAACCATTTTGTTCCAATGCAGGCTGTGTCAGTCATGGTCAGGTGAGGTGTGGCTAGGGCTGCATAAATGGCAAAGAGTTGAGCAGTGAGATTGCTGTGGCATGATCTACACACAATAACTGCTCCGTTAATATAAGGCTGTTTTGGTGACTATAGATTACCTTTACGGACTGCGTGTTGGATCTTAGTATATCGTGGCAGCTCTGCTGAATATTTATAAGACTCCAGCTTTTAAAGAAAGAAGGAAGAGCAATCAACAGCCTCGATACAAAACCTTTTATGGCCTCCATATTAATAAGGCGTTCCTGGCAGGTAGCATGACCAATTGTAAAAAGAAACATTCTTTATAGGTCTTCCAGGAGACCCCAACGTAAGCAGAACATCAATTCCAAATGCCCCTGAGGTAAGTACAAGATCAATCCAAAATTCCCAGTGGCCATATGCTTCCTGCAAGGTGATCCCCAGGAAGGTGCAGAATAAGACGACCAGGAGACATACTTTGTGCTACAAACGCACCTATTCCTTCCACTTCTAACCAGGAAATGTTCATTGAAAGACCACATGGTACAACTGTCCCTGATGCTGACACGTTTCCATAGAGGTTCCACAGACCATGAGTAATGTTTGGTAGCAGTCCTCATGCACCACTGAGGCAGTGTGAACAAGTCTTTTTGAAATGTAATTTATTTCCTTTGTGATCAGCTGCCATTATGGAATAGCGAACAGTTAGGGGCAATTGGCTCATCAGTTTGGTGCAGTTAAACTAGTTATACATGTGGGGTAAAGGGAGGAATCCCTTCCTAAATTCACTCTAGAATAAACTGGCAATAAGTACTATATGTCTGTTATTTTTATCATGTTTTCAAATCCAGAAAGTGTTATCACACACGGAAAAATCCCCAGACCAGGATTGGCAAACTGCAATACAACACTGATGCTCGACCTTGTTCTTTTGGGTGTCTTACGTCCTCTCTGAAATTGTTTGATAGCATGATTTTGCCATAATGCAATTCATTGACATGCATTTTAAAGTGTCACTTGTTCTTTGAGGCTAAAAGGAATTTACACAATTGAATAAAACATTGGACAATCACCTAAAACTCTTCTTAACTTTTTTTCATGTGATGCTTTTTGGGGTATTAAAGCTTCACCAGTTCAGTCCAACACAGTCAGGACACACATTGTATTGGAAGGCGGAAAAATATACACTGTAATAAGAAATACTAAAATTAGGGCATTCACAATGTAAACCAGTGGAAAAGCTGGACACATTCCATTGGTGTGTCTGTTCTGATCTATAAACCACTTTTCAGAACATTGTATTTATAAGCCCAATGTTGGTATTCTCTCTGTGCTGACTGACAGGTGCAAAGGGTGGGGCTTATAACAACAAGCACTAACAGAGATCCAGGATGGAGGCAAATATAGTGGTGTGACTTCACAACTACAAATATACAGAATAGGTAAACAGAATCTTACAAATCCTGGGAAGTAAGCTGTAGCAGAATGAATGCTCTAGCTACACTTTTATTCAATTTTCTTCAGCTGTCCGTACACCCCCAGTTTGTTTATCGAACCAACTCTGTGTGGTCCCCTTGTTCACACCTTTTAATCACCGACCACCCCTGGCTGTTAACCACAAATTGGTTATTAATGCAAGTATTTTCCCTGTGTGGCCACCGTTCGTATAACCAAACGCACATGTTCAAACAATTGGCGGCAATTTTGTCTACCAAATGTGGACAGCGGTACATGGTCATCGACAGTGTGGAACTGTTTTCTCAGATAAGTGACCCCGCGAACACCCGGGAAACTGGTACTACTGACCATCCAACTTCCCGAACAGTTAGGAGAACAGCGTTCGGGAGGCATGAACTACCGAACAGGGGGGAACATTCGCTCCCTAACAGCCAGGGGATAGATTCATCGTGTCCATGCGAGAACCCACAAAAGATTACCTCATCTGATTGATGAGCGTGGAACTGTTTTCTTGGATACGTGACCCTGCGAACACCCAGGAAACTACTACTACTGCCCATCCAACTTCCCGAACAGTTAGGAGACCAGCGTTCGGGAGGCTTGAACTACCGAACAGGGGGGAACATTTGCTCCCTAACAGCCAGGGGATAGATTCATCGGTGTTCAGCGAGAACCCCTGAAAGATTACCTCATCCGAATGATGAGCGTGGAACGGTTTTCTCGGATTCGCGACCCTGTGAAAACCCGGGAAACTGGTACTACTGCCCATCCAACTTCCGGAACAGTTAGGAGAACAGCGTTCGGAAGGCATGAACTACTGAACAGGGGGGAGACATTTGCTCCTTAACAACCAGTGGATAGATTAATCGGTATTCATGCGAGAACACCCAAAAGATTCCCTTATCTGAATGGCGTTCATGAGCCAACGAAGGCATCTGAGTGATATTTCTGTAAAGTGTGTGCTTAGATCCAAGCTATTCGGTGATATCACTTTCATGTCCCTCAAAACACATCTGTTTAGAAATGCTTATGGCCTCCCAGAGTAACTTATCTATAACCATCCATATCTGTCTCTAGCTCTCCTAAAGAGCCACACTCCACTCTCACCTCCAGTTCTGCTACTTTTCCACCTTGTTTGGTGGCTGTCACCCTGTCTGCCCTGTTGTGTATTTGTACCCCACCTCCTCTAGACTGTAAGCTTGTTTGTGCAGGGCCCTCATCTACCTGTTGTTCCTGTGTCATTGTGTAAGTGTCTCATTTTATTGTAAATTTCCCCCTTTCAAAATATTGTAAAGCACTGCGGAATTGGTTGGCGCTACATAAATACCAATAATAATATACAAACATCATTTTATTATTGTGTATAGTTAGTGGGGAATCTCAAGGCCCCTAAATACTCATGCCATAGTTAGTTGTTGTGATGTTCGCCGTTTATCTGAGCTGTCCGGAAATCTTGTGAAATGTGGGTCAGTGACTATTATGTAAAATCACAATAACTCCAAGTAACTCAAACTGTGGGTAAACACAGAACAATAAAAGGGATGTGGGGTGCGTGTTGTCAGGCGGGGATACCCATTCCACACTTTCTATGTCTTGTATGTCTGTTACAGGGTGTTGGGTTTACTGCCAGTTGTGTATGGCTGCTTTCAGATCAACCTTTAGTGAGGTTTCTATTTGTTTCGAGTGAACTTGTTATCACTAGTGATACGTGTATAATTAAGGGAGTTTTTTGTAGATAGGAATGGATCTCACAACTCCTTCGCCCTGTTCGTTAACTTATTGGGGTTTAGATAGGTTTGTGCCAATTTAGTGATATCTGCTCATTCTTTATGGGTCGGAACTCTAGATGATAAGCAGCAAGAACCCGATACATCCATTTTAAGGTTAATTTATTCTACATAAAAAGTGAGGAAATTCCTCTAGGGTACTGATGTATGAGAGGCTGAAGTAAAGCAATAATTAAAACATAACGAGGAAAGTATCTATCATGTATATCAAGGCACAGAATATCATTGAAGTGGATAAACTAATAGGCTTTATTATAATTGCCAAAAATGTATTACCCACAAATTATCCCAACTATAGAAATAATAGGTGCCAGCTGATATAGCAGAGGCAGATAGACAAACTCTCAATGCCAAAAGAGTGGATACAAAAAGGTCTAAAGAGATGAATCTCTAAATAGAAAGAGTGTGGCAAATAATCTGCCTTAAAGGGACACTATAGTCACCCAGACCACTTCAGCTCAATGGAGTGCTCTGGGTGCCAGGTCCCTCAGGTTTTAACCCTTCACATGTAAACATAGCATAGAAGAACTCTGTGGGAGTGTGGGGACTTGTTAATACAGCGGCAGGAGCCTGGAGCCTTTTCCATTCGCAGCTATAGGGAGTCTCTCTAATAATCTGTTGAGGGGCTCAGAGAATCTCTAGCTGAGGTGGCTGTAAATAGTATTTCCTCACTTTGCTTTTTATATTAATGTTTCCAGTGTTCATGCCCAGAGTGACAGGGTGCCACTCGTACTGATATCCTCACCCGGGGGGTAATAGACTATTTTCTTTATTGCTTAATTTATTCTAATCCATTTATTTTATGCCACACTAAATTTGGAGAAATTTTCTGAAATGTATATTTCTGGGGGTGGGGGGTGGGGGAGCAAGGTGGGACAGAGAGGAGCAGAGTGGGGAGAGTGGGGCAGGATGGACAGAGTGGAGAGTCTGGGGCAGGGTGGGGGAGAGCAGGCAGAATGGGGAGAGTGGGGCACAATGGAGAGGAGTGGGGAGAGTGGCACGTGTGGAACAAAGTGAATGGAGGATGAGACTCTAAAGGGTTTATTCACTAAACGGAGATTTACAGTGAAATTAAAACTTGTGAAGTTGTGAAATGGAAGCTAGAACAGACAATCTATGACTACAGTTCGGTTGGAGAGAAGCTATTTTGGAATAACATTTTGCAGTTATCATTTCATTACAATTCCGAGTTCGGTCTATAAACTCTTTAAAGATGCAGCTACTACCTACTCCAGCAGCAAACTGACGAGCAATCGCCATGCTGTAGGTACAAACTCCAATCGAGAAGAACACCAAAACGTCCGTCACAGTGAATCTGATGTGATATTCTGGTCTTGTTACCACTGACTGTCAATCATTAGAAATCCTAAAATTCAGGAAAGAAAGTTTTTTGCTCAATAAATCAATTAAACTGAATAATTGCAGCAGAAATCTACAGTCCATCCAACTAGTGAAATATTCTAAAAATTCAGTGTTAATGGTGTACAAAGTGAGTCAGATGAATCAATCATGCCGTGGGCGGTGAGACACACACAGAGAATTTAACTCCTAAAAAACAAGGTATGAGACAGAACACCAAGCACCTGACTGACACACCATGCACAGCACTGGAAGGGTTAAGGGTACCCACTGACTCACCTTGGATGTTATTCCTCTGTGATGTTGCTCAGGGAGATAGCTAGTTGTAAAAGTCAGAGCTGTCTTGGAAACCCTATTGTTTATAACCACGCAGCAGTCTCTCTAGCTCCCAGCACTCTCTTATAGACAGATCGGGCCAGGCTTTTGCAGCCCCTTTAGTTATTCACCAGACAGGTAACATGGTATGTGGGTAACCATGAGTAAAACATTATTTTACTAACGTAACAAATTATTGCTGTGTCTTACGTAAACAGACACTTGTTTTTTTCTTGTCAATCTTTCTTTCATTTGAGGTAATAGAGAAAGTAGTAGAGAATAAAGAAAGGGGAGTTATAGCAAATCATGCTGTATACGTAAATCAGACACATTTTAAAAGATAAGTCAAACTAGTGAAAAATGCTTAACGATGTGTAACACTTTAGGTCAGAGTAGTCCAGCAGAACATCGGTGATACTACTGGATCTCGACACAGTATGATGGTACTACCCTGTATTACATGCCTCAGTAGACAAGATGTGACACCTTTGGAAACCTTTGCATATAGATCACAGGCAAACATAAACATAGGTATAGACATATGGAGGCAGAGACTGGCCACTCCAGGTAGCAAGAAGAGCTTCAAACGATTCCCAGGGTCAGAAAGCATGTGTGATGCATGTGATGGGGTTGCGGGGTAGCGATGTGGTAGGCGCGTTGCAAGGCACCCTTCAAGCCCGAGCCAGGATAAAGGCTGGCATCTGTGGACCACAGACTTGATGGCTCTCAAGTCCTTAACTAAGGGGGTGAGCCAGAAGATCCCCATGGGTCTGTGCCACTTATAACAGCTGGTCCTCTGTTCGTTTGGGCGATGCATAAGGATCTTGCCCCTATTGACCCTTGGCCCAGGCAGGCTAACAGTAGAGATGTATGGTGCTTGTGGAGGTTAAGTGCCCATGGGACGCTCACTTACTGCCCAACTCTCACTATGAAGTATTCCCCTGTATTCACCTATATCCATTTGGCTATTTCCTCTCCCTACTATTTAAGTACTTTGAAAGCATTCGTTTTATTTGTTCATTCGGTAAATTGTTCGTTTTACCGAACAAGGACCACCCTGGGTAGCAATTAGAACTTGGAACACTATGTAACCATACGAAACCGCAAAGTAATCGAATGCCCCTGGGTGGCCGCCATTTCGTGCATATGAACGCACGTGGTGAGAACAATGGATGGCGGCCATCTTAAACTCCCGAACCAGCGGGACTTGGTCGTCGAGTGCCTGGAACTGTTTTCGGCATGGCACTCGCACAAACACCCGGTCCCCATGGAAGTCCCGTCTAACCTATTTCCACTCACAGTACCAGAACGGCGTTCGGGAGTTTCAAACAGCCGAACGAGGGGAGCATTCTCCACAAACCATCTGCATGCTAGCTATAATAGTTTTCGTGTAATTTTATCCGAATGGAGACCGGCTCTTACTACGAATTCCGTGGAAATCTGAATCGGATACAACTGCATGGCGAGCCAGTCAAACTTCCACACGATGCGACACGAAAACTACTGAATGGATTTTCGTGAAATTTGGATATGTTACTCACAGTATCCTCAGCAATCCAGGGATTTTTCTATTGCTATGTTATGTATAAAGTATAATTTTAAAAATTGTGAAAAATAGTACATTTTCTGGCCAGAGGATAATTGAGTATGTTACTGAAACTCAATTATCTAGCCTGGCCCATAGGAGGAGCTTGTACTGTATAAATTTAATGCCTGTTGCTTCCATTAAATCAATCTTATTCCAGCATTAAGCCTTGGCTCATGTGTGGATTATCTTGCAATACCAGCGATATTTGTTCCTGTAGATTATTGGAGTTATTCTACTATTGGGAAAGGGAAATACTGGACGGTGATACAGATTACTACCGTCACACTCACTCTCCTGATCCCTCTCCAAACGTTGAAGCGACTGTGCTGCTTGGCATGCCTCTAATGAGGCACAGAATAAGTTAAGTATCTCCTCTAGTCACTTCAGTGACCTCTGTGAGCTCCTCAGGTGTTTTCCCAGACTGTGAAGGTCAGGTTTAGAAGGTCAGGTTGAGGCACCGGCACCATCTTGACAGCAGGAGCCATGGGCTGAATCTCCACAGATACACGTTGGTGCTTGTTTTGAACAAGTGGGGACCTGGATAACCCCCACCTGTCCAGGGGGGGCACTTGGCTGCAAGATGGCTATAGGAGAGTGCAGTGATATGCAGACTGGGTGATCGGACAGGCTTCACCTGTCCGGCTGTTGCACTAGGCCACTGGGGTATGATCAGACGGTAGTCAGCACGAGTGTTCCGGGGTGCCACATCAGACTCCGTGGGTAGGTATATATAACATTATAGTGTTTTGGAAAACTGGTTATCGAGAAATCAGCTAATAGTCAACATCAGGCTAGGAGCTCATTCGATGCACGTCCAGCCACCATGGAGATCAGGCACTGCTCATCTATGGACACTTATTAAATGAGTTTATAAAGGCAACATGTGACAGAACCATCTGTCTGCTGGATTTTTGCCCGTTCGTCTGTTTGTCCCCGTTCGTATGAATGGCTGGTTTCTATAGCCCAGCCATTCGAATGACTCTTTTTCCCGAACAAAACCGCCGAACGAACGGCCACCCAAGTGAGGAGTGTGCTGCAGGTTAACGAAGTGATCACCATTATAACGTTGTGGTTAACCGCAGACACTTCTCAATTAAACCGAACTCAGGGTGGTCGTCGTTCGTATGTCGACCACGAGGCAGCGGCCATTTTAAATCATGCGAACGCTCAGCGGTGTTTGGCTCTATTTCTATGGAACGGAAAACGGACACTTTTTCTGTCGAACACCGCTGAAACAAGGGAACGCCTGGCTGCCTCCACGAAAGCATGCGAACATCGGCCGTTCGGGAGATTGAGAACACACAAAAGACTTAACCCAGATAGCCCACCCATGGAGTCATTCGTGTACCGAAGGACTGTAAGAACTTTGACTCCATGGCGATTGAACTATGTGTGTGGGATCTGAGCGCTATTCGCCAATAATATGCACTCAGATCCAGGCTATCTGGGGACATGTAATACGAATGGGAAATGTTCAGTCTGCATGTAGTTATGCATTTTTGTGTCTTTTATTATTTCATGTTTAAGATGGCGACTGTCCTTGTCCTGGAGTTAATTGAGTTACGTGGTAATTAACTCCAGGACAGAGGGGAGGGAATCAGAATGTACTGTGGGTAAAATATGTGACTGTGTGTCAGAAATGTCCTGCTATCTGTCTGTACTTTAAGTCTTCCATTTGGTCCCCTAGGGGAGTGTCCACCAGGTGGGAGACCTGCATAAATACGGGCAGGTAGCCCACAGTAAACCCAGATCTTATTTGACCCTCAATGCGGAGCTTCTGTCTCGTTATTGGGGGGATTTCTTCTTCACGTTTAGAGACTGCTGGATGGAACGAAAGCCGCTTTGGGGATATTATTGTTCGACGGTTCCTAGCAGTTCGTATATTGCCGTTCGGGAGTTTGGAGCCGTTCGTGGATTTCGATCGGGAGATTGCCGCTTCCCCTGCATTTGGTTCGTGGGTTACAGAGTAAGCGAACAGAGACTGTACTGCAGCCGGGGAAGGTTTACTAAACGGCGGTTTGGCTTAAAGACACGGGAGGTGTCTTAACAATTGGTGGCAAGCGACGGGATGAATCCTACAGCACTGGAGGTCAGCTACAAGAGATGCAGTACGAGGAATTAAGGCGTGCTACACTTAAGGACATATTGGAACGCCGAGGAAGGTCAGCAAGCAATCTAAAGAAACGGGAGATTATTGCTTTGCTAATGGAGATGGATGCAGCAACGGGAATGGAAAGAGTCAACGTGCCCAGTACCTTGGATTTAACACCCGAGGAAATACAATTCAACCGGGCAGTACAAATAAGGCTGGCACATTTTGGCCCCAACCCCCCAGCTGACATCGTGGTTCGTGTGCAGGCAGCAGTTGCAACACAACAGGCAGCCCGGGAAAGAGGAGCTGCAGCAGCAGAGGTACCGTATGACAATAATGTGGTTGCTAGAAAAAAGGTACCTTTTGCTGCGTTTAAAAATTTTGTGGAAACAGAGGGAGAGATTGATGGATTTTTGGCAGACTTTGAGAGGCAGTGTGCGCTACATCAGGTACCTGCAGATGAATGGGTCACCATCCTCTCTGGGAAATTATCTGGCCGGGCTAGTGAAGCTTTTCGGGCCATCCCAGAGGAGGAGATCACCAGCTATCGGGCTGTGAAAGAGGCGCTCCTAGCCAGGTATGCAGTAACCCCAGAGGCGTACAGGCGGAGGTTTAGAGAAACCAACAAGCTGGTTGGGGACTCTTATGTGGAATGGGCCTGCAGAGTCCATCGTACCGCAGCCCACTGGATGGCTGGATGCCAAGCGGTAACTGGGGAGGAGGTGTTACAAGTGTTCCTGCTGGAGCACTGCTTTGATAGACTACCTGCTGGGGTCCGGGAATGGGTCAGAGACAGAAAACCCTCTACCCTACCCGAGGCTGCCCGTCTGGCAGACGAATACACGGATGCCCGCAAGTTGGATGGTACAGCTGCTAAAGCCCCTGCCAGACTGGAATATCGACCAGCAGTAACACCCGCTCCTGCAGTCTACCAACCCCCAGTACACCGTACCCCAGCTGCACCACCAGCTAACAATTATATGCAACCAGCCCGATTTAATGCCCGGGAGTACTCCCAACCCATCCGGTGCTATGGGTGCAAGCAGTTGGGGCACAAGCGTCCTGAGTGCCCCCTGAACAGTGCCAACCAGGCTCAGTCCTGGAGGAGACCAGTTAACGGAAACCAGCGCCCACCTCAGCCTGCTGCTCACTGCCTAGAGCAGGAGGAATTTTGGGGCATTCTGCACGAGGCAGACCCAGTGCAAGCGGCTCACCAGGATAATCGCCAGCAACATCGGCAAACTGTGAAGCTAAATGGCAGAGTGGTGAATGGGCTGAGAGACACAGGAGCCACGATGACACTGCTCCAAAAGAACTTGGTCTCAGAGCATCAACACACTGGAGACACTGTGGCAGTAAGGGTAGCAGGGGGTGCCGTGTTTCGCTTACCTGTTGCCCGAGTACATTTGGATTGGGGAGTGGGCGCTAGGCATGTGGATGTGGGGGTGATGAAGGACTTGCCCGCAGATGTTCTTTTGGGAAACGATTTGGCCCCTTTGGTTTCAGCCTATGCTCCGATGGGCCCTGCAGACGTGAACCCAGTGACCACCCGTGCCCAGACCCGTGCTGCCGGAACCAGCCCACTTGCTGACGAGACCCAGGTAAGATCTCCTTCCCCGACTGATACCCCAGATCAGGTCCCCTTAAGCTGGGATTCCCCAGAGGAGTTTGGGAGGGAAACCCGGGCGGATCCGACCCTCCAAAGATACAAGGACAGGGCAGAGGCTGGGGAGGAAGGAATAGATGGGGAACGGTATGAGTGGGTGGGGGACAGGTTATATAGGATCCCTAAACCTTCCCAGAAGAGTGTTGCCTCTCCGCCGAATCGCCAGTTAGTGGTACCTGCAAAGTACCGGCAGGAGATTCTGCGGATAGGGCATGATGTTCCTTTAGCTGGACATCTAGGGTCCCGCCGCACAGCCTATAGGATTTCACAGAACTTCTTTTGGCCAAACTTTAACCAGGCTGTGCGGATGTACTGCAGCACGTGTGACACATGTCAACGGGTAGGAAAGCGGGGGGACCACCCTAAGGCTAGGCTATTATCGATGCCTATTATAGGGGAGCCCTTTGCCCGCATAGCCGTTGACATTGTGGGTCCACTGGCCAGGGCTAGTCCATCCGGTAAGAAGTATGTTCTTACCGTGGTGGACTATGCCACCCGCTATCCAGAGGCAGTAGCGCTGTCTAACATAGAGGCAGAGACGGTTGCTGATGCCCTGGTTAGAATTTTTACTAGGGTCGGGTTCCCTAAGGAGATCCTCTCCGACCAGGGAACCCAATTCACCGCTGTGCTCACCCAGCAACTGTGGAAGGTGTGCGGCATTAAGCCGTTACTTAGCTCACCCTACCACCCACAGACTAACGGTCTCTGCGAGCGCTTTAACGGTACCCTCAAACAGATGCTGAGGACCTTTACAGACACTTGCAGAGACTGGGAGAGATTCCTGCCTCATCTATTATTTTCTTATAGAGAGGTGCCCCAGGAATCTACTGGGTTCTCCCCCTTTGAGCTGCTGTATGGGAGAAGGGTCCGCGGACCCCTAGATCTCATTAGAGGCCACTGGGAGGGGGAGACGGAGCAGGAAGGGACCCCCATAGTGCCATATGTTCTGGAACTCCGGGACCGCATGGAGAAACTGTCCCTGATGGTAAGGGAGAATCTCCAGGCGGCCCAGGGGAGACAGAAGAGATGGTACGATCAGGGTGCCCGACAGCGGGTCTTCCAGGTTGGGCAAAAGGTATTGGTGCTTAAACCTGTGAAGGCCAACAAGATGCAAGCATCTTGGCAGGGCCCGTACAAGGTAGTGGCGCAGATCTGCGACACTACTTACTTGATAGCCAGCTGTGCAGATGAGAGGATCCAGCGGTCCTTTCATGTGAACATGCTGAAAGAGTACCAGGAGAGACCTGAGAATATTGCAGCAGTGTGTGCCCCAGCTGCAGATGATTCTGAGAATTTACCCCTTCCAGATCTATTAGAAAGGGATTCCCAGACTGACCTTACTACCTTGGTACAGCTAGGGGACCGGTTGAACCCCACAGAAAGGGTACAGGCGCAGCAGTTGTTATGGGAGAAGCAGGCGACGTTCTCCCAGGAACCAGGTTATACCACCCTAGCTGTGCATAAGGTAGAGACCCCTGGACAGACCCCGTTACGACAGCCCCCCTACCGTATCCCTGAAGCAGTCCGTGAAGGAATGCGGAAGGAGATACAGGAGATGACCCAACTTGGGGTTATCGAGCACTCCGACAGCCCTTGGGCCTCGCCTGTAGTCCTGGTGCCAAAGAAAGATGGGACCACCCGGTTCTGTGTGGACTACAGGCGACTCAACGAGCGGACCACCACTGACGCCTACCCAATGCCCCGGGTAGACGAATTACTAGATCGTATTGCCAGGGGGCGATATCTGACCACCATAGACCCGTGTAAGGGCTACTGGCAGATCCCCCTGGCCGAGGATGCTATCCCCAAGTCGGCATTTGTCACCCCATTTGGCCTGTACCAATTTAAGGTCATGCCTTTTGGGATGAAAAATGCACCGGCTACTTTCCAACGGATGGTGGATAGACTCCTGGATGGCTTCCAAGAATTTGCCTGTGCATACTTGGACGACATTGCGATCTACAGTGGGTCCTGGGAGGAACACCTGGTACATGTAGGGGTAGTGCTGGATAAGATTAGGGCCGCTGGCCTGACGTTGAAGCCAGAAAAGTGTCATCTAGGTATGGCTGAAGTGCAGTACCTGGGTCACAGAGTGGGGTGTGGGAGCCAGAGACCAGAGCCAGCCAAGGTAGAGGCAGTGGCTAACTGGCCCACACCTACTACTAAGACCCAGGTATTGGCCTTCTTGGGGACGGCAGGGTACTACAGACGTTTTGTCCCTGACTACAGCGCTATCGCTAAGCCCCTGACAGACCTGACCAAGAAGAACTTGCCTAAGCAGGTCCTGTGGTCTCCGGCTTGTGAAGCTGCGTTCCAGGCACTGAAGCAGGCTCTTGTGAATGCCCCTGTCTTGGCTGCCCCAGTCCCTAACAAACGCTTTCTCGTCCATACAGATGCTTCCATGTATGGACTGGGGGCTGTGCTGAGCCAAGTCGGGGAAGATGGAGGAGAGCACCCTGTCGCATATCTCAGCAGAAAGTTGTTACCCAGAGAAGTGAGTTATGCGGCAGTGGAGAAGGAATGTTTGGCCTTGGTCTGGGCACTGAAAAAGTTAAGCCCCTATTTGTATGGGCAAGAGTTTTCCCTTGTGACTGATCACAACCCACTCGTTTGGCTTAACCGGGTCTCAGGAGACAATGGGAGACTGCTGAGATGGAGCTTGGCACTACAGCCCTACAATTTTACCATCAGCTACAGACCCGGTAAGCTAAACGGGAACGCAGATGGGTTGTCACGACAAACAGACGTTTCCATCACCTCGTAGTCCGGTCATCCCCAAGTTGACCCGCCACAGGGTCAAGCCGGGTCTGCCGGAGTGTCCCACAAGGAGGGAGCCGTGTGACAGAACCATCTGTCTGCTGGATTTTTGCCCGTTTGTCTGTTTGTCCCCGTTCGTATGAATGGCTGGTTTCTATAGCCCAGCCATTCGAATTACTCTTTTTCCCGAACAAATCTGCCGAACGAACGGCCACCCAAGTGAGGAGTGTGCTGCAGGTTAACGAAGTGATCACCATTATAACGTTGTGGTTAACCGCAGACACTTCTCAATTAAACCGAACTCAGGGTGGTCGTCGTTCGTATGTCGACCACGAGGCAGCGGCCATTTTAAATCATGCGAACGCTCAGCGGTGTTTGGCTCTATTTCTATGGAACGGAAAACGGACACTTTTTCTGTCGAACACCGCTGAAACAAGGGAACGCCTGGCTGCCTCCACGAAAGCATGCGAACATCGGCCGTTCGGGAGATTGAGAACACACAAAAGACTTAACCCAGATAGCCCACCCATGGAGTCGAAGGATTAAGAACGACTCCATGGCGATTGAACTATGTGTGTGGGATCTGAGCGCTATTCGCCAATAATATGCACTCAGATCCAGGCTATCCGGGGACATGTAATACGAATGGGAAATGTTCAGTCTGCATGTAGTTATGCATTTTTGTGTCTTTTATTATTTCATGTTTAAGATGGCGACTGTCCTTGTCCTGGAGTTAATTGAGTTACGTGGTAATTAACTCCAGGACAGAGGGGAGGGAATCAGAATGTACTGTGGGTAAAATATGTGACTGTGTGTCAGAAATGTCCTGCTATCTGTCTGTACTTTAAGTCTTCCATTTGGTCCCCTAGGGGAGTGTCCACCAGGTGGGAGACCTGCATAAATACGGGCAGGTAGCCCACAGTAAAACCAGATCTTATTTGACCCTCAATGCGGAGCTTCTGTCTCGTTATTGGGGGGATTTCTTCTTCACGTTTAGAGACTGCTGGATGGAACGAAAGCCGCTTTGGGGATATTATTGTTCGACGGTTCCTAGCAGTTCGTATATTGCCGTTCGGGAGTTTGGAGCCGTTCGTGGATTTCGATCGGGAGATTGCCGCTTCCCCTGCATTTGGTTCGTGGGTTTCAGAGTAAGCGAACAGAGACTGTACTGCAGCCGGGGAAGGTTTACTAAACGGCGGTTTGGCTTAAAGACACGGGAGGTGTCTTAACACAACATATACAGCATTATCTAATGAAAAGAGCAATAACGCTTTCTAAAGCAAAACAAAACCATACAATCTCTAGTGGGGTTTACACATAATGAGCATAAAATCCTTTGTTCTTAAAAATGGTCTAAAGTACTAAATGGGGAAACTGCTGTGATGACAACACACCGCTCCCAAAACATGATTTATATGTCACCCCCATGTTTTATCATCAAATGCTCCTCACCTGCCGTTCAATCAATGTGTTCAATTCTGCACCCAAATGGCTAAAGATGTAGATATCTACTGGTACCAGAACCACAGTTGGCCAACCTTCAGCACTCCAGATGTGGTGGATTGCATCTACAACAAGTGGTTAATGAGCCAACTTTAAAATCCGTTTAACCTCCAGCTTCACTGCCTTTCTGGAAGAATTCTCACTTTGAAAGTTTTGAAAGTTTTCGCCACATTTGCAGTGAGCTCTATTGAGACCAGGAAGTGGCGTAAACAACTAGTTTTAAGGGAAAATAGCATATTTCAGGTATCCATTTATGGTACACGCAGGACAAATGGAATTAATACCCGAGCTGATAGAAGCAACCGTCAAATACTTCCAAACATTACATAGATAAAAGGGACACTTTAATAGGGGTGTAAGTGGGGGTGTGGTCAGGGGCAGGGCTGCTCTAAGAAATATTAATTCAATGACAATAACTATTTATATAACTTAAAATGTAATTTAGAACAAGAACAATGTATCTTATTTACAAAGACAGATTTCTTTTTTTTTTTTTTAACAATTCTTTATTTGTTGATTTTATATAAATATCAGTATTTGGGTTAGGGGATACAGAAAAGAAGTGAGGTAGGGTAGGGGTGGGGTATAATAATGCCATCTATTCACAGTTGTACCATCGCAGGGTACGCCTTTATACATTTTAGCACAGCGGTATATGTTAGCAGTTTAACAATGGGTTGTAATTCAGGTTTGAGGTATTATTCCCTTGTCACTCATTTTTCTGTGGCTGTGTAGGCCTACATTTCATCCTTGTGAGGATGCTATGGGGTGGGGTGGGGAGAGGGGGGTCTGTTCGAGTCATGTGTCCAAGTGGGGTTGTAGTGTATTAACCCGTCAAAGTTGCTATTGGTCTCCTATCGAATGCTTTGTCCTAAGTGGAGTGACTCATTCAAAGGTGTATCTTCGGGTTGAGCCTGTGGTTACAGTGGGTTTGGTAGTTTGCTCTTTGGGTGTCGTGGATGGGTCCCTTAGGTGGCCCAGTTAATGTTTCTGATGTCTTACCCGTCTGTCTCCTGTTGCAGGGGGTGCCTAAGGTGGTGCCTCCTGTGGTCTTTCTAATGATCCCCGGCTCTAGTCCCCCTGTTCCGGTCTCGCCAGTTCAGGTAGTGGTTTTGTGTTTGCCTGTGTGTCTCCCTGGTTCGTGGGTTTGCTTTACTCCCTTTTGTTTCGTGGATTGCTTGGGGAGTGGGACTGGGTAGGGTGTCTGGTGTTGGTTTAGGTGGTCTGGGTATGGGGGGTTGAGGTTAGGGTTAGGGTTACAGCCTGTGTACCGCCCGGGTAGATGTCCGAGATTTGTCCTTGTCTGTTTGGGTGGATCGTGCATTCGCGTTCGAATTTGGTGAGTGGGGCCGTGCCCGCTTACTGGATACTCGAGATTGCTGCGAAACTGCGTAATTGAATATATCGAAAGTGATCAAACGTTGTGAAGGAGGATGAGTCTTTAATGTCCATGAATTGAATGATTTTGTTACCCTGATAGAGGTGTCCTATTCTAGAGATGTCTCTGTGTTCAAACTTAGAGACGTGTTTGGGTGTGAGTCCTGGGGGGAACAGTTTGTTCCTACAGATTGGGGTCATCGGGGAGAGGAATGATGAGAGGTCATATTTATCTCTCATTTTATCCCATAGGTCTAGTGCTTGGCTGATTGCGGGTGCGGTTGGCGGGGGTAGGGGTCTGTGTGGTCTGGGTGTCCACATGTATAGGGATGGGTGGTCCCATCCAAATATCAGGTGTTCCAAATCCACCCATCTTTTCTTCCCAGGTGGTACATGCCAGTGCTGTATCTGTGCCA
>OW240916.1:881075-969131 GCA_933207985.1 Pelobates cultripes
ACTGCCCCCCTTACACACACATTGCCCCACACACTGCCCCCCATACGCACACTCTGCCCCCCCCCATACACATACACTCTACACACATACACTATCCCCATACACACACACTGTATGGACTCAGCAGTCTGTGTGTGTGTGTGTGTATGGACTCAGCAGTCTGTGTGTGTATGGACTCAGCAGTCTGTGCATGTGTGTATGGACTCAGCAGTCTGTGTGTATGGACTCAGCAGTCTGTGTGTGTGTGTTTGTATGGACTCAGCAGTTTGTGTGTGTATGGACTCAGCAGTTTGTGTGTGTGTGTGTGTATAGACTCAGCAGAGTCTGTGTGTGTGTACGGACTCAGCAGAGTCTGTGTGTGTGTACGGACTCAGCAGTCTGTGTGTGTGTATGGACTCAGCAGTCTGTGTGTGTGTGTATAGACTCAGCAGAGTCTGTGTGTGTGTATGGACTCAGCAGAGTCTGTGTGTGTGTATGGACTCAGCAGTCTGTGTGTGTGTGTATGGACTCAGCAGTATGTGTGTGTGTGTGTGTGTATGGACTCAGCAGTCTGTGTGTGTGTGGACTCAGCAGTATGTGTGTGTGTGTGTGCGTGTATGGACTCAGCAGTCTGTGTGTGTGTGCGTGTATGGACTCAGCAGTCTGTGTGTGTGTGTGGACTCAGCAGTCTGTGTGTGTGTGTGTGGACTCCGCAGTCTATCAATAATTAAAATTCCTGTAAGTTGTTGTGTAGGAAGGGCCCCAGTGCATTGCTTTGCCCAGGGGCCCTTAACTCTGTTAAAATGGTACTGCTTGTGTGTGTCAGTGAGCTTCTATTTAGTGAGCATGTGTGTGTCAGTTAGCTTGTCTTTAGTGAGCTTGTGTGTGTGTCCCTGAACTTCTTTGTAGTGAGCCTTCTGTTTATACAAGTGAGTGTCTGTAGTAAGCTTGTGTGTGAGTCAGAGTTTTGTCTGTCAGTAAGCCTGTTTGCGTGCTTACTATAATATATATATATATTTTGACTTGTAGGAATGGCATACTTTTTTTTTCAGGGCTGCTTTAGATTCCCAGGGATTCCCAGTTTGGCTCTGCCAGCGAGTGCACTTTACCGCTGAATAATCTGTGTGAGCTGCCGCACACTTTAGCCCTGTTACACGCGTCTGGGAGCTGCTGTTGACAGGTACCAGTAGTCTAGAGATTGGGGTATATGCTCAGCTATCTGTATAATACAGATCTGTGTGTATAAAATATCCCGGGATAGTCAGTGCTTCCTGTATAGTGCTGCTCTCCCAATTTATTATACACACAACCCTGTATTATACAGAGAGCACTGACTGTCCAGGGATATTATACCCAGACAGTAATTGATAGCTGTGCTGCAAAATGTCCTTGGGAATTTTTTTTCAAATGTTGGCAACTATGGCACTGTATCAAGGATAATGTGTTTGTTTTTTTAATAATCCCTGGTGAAAATCATGATTCCTCCACCAGGTATTAAAAAAACAAAACACATTGTGTCGGGGGCGTGGCTTAACATGTGACAGGGGCGGGGTCAAACTGCGGCGAGGGCGGGGTTAAATGTGCCCCCCTACTTTTGTCACTGGCCCTCCATGTGCCCCCCCGAAAAATGAATCCTAGAGACGCCACTGGTTCTTGGCGTATAGGGATGAGACTTCTGCTGGTAGTTGAATCCCCAGGTATGATATTGCCGAGCGGCATATCCTGAATGGGAATGTTTGTCTTATCCTCTCTAAGCTCATGGAGTCTATTTGTATAGGGAGTAGTTCGGATTTAGTTAGGTTGAGCTTGTATCCTGAGATTTCGGAGTATTCTTGTACTATATCTAGAAAGGGGCTTAGTGATTGTTATGGATTGGTCAGCGTCAGTAGGATATCGTCGGCATGTGCCGAGACCTTGAATGTTTCCCCCCGTACTGTGATCCCCCCCACCCTGCCATTGGAATGCACTACCTGGAGCAGGGGTTCCAGGGAGAGGGCGAATAGCAGGGGTGATAAAGGACATCCCTGGCGTGTGCCATTGGTAATGGGGAATCGTGGGGGTGGTATGTTGGGCAGTAGGAGTGCTCCTTGGGGGGCATGGTAGACTGCATGTAAGAATGAGATGAATTCTGGCGGTAGGCCTATGTGTGTTAGGGTTTGATGTAAGAACGGCCATGTTAGGCGATCGAAGGCCTTTTCAGTGTCGAGTGATATGACTGCTGTTGGGATTCGTCTATGTTTGGCAAGCCATATGAGGTCTATGGCCCGTCGAGTGTTATCTGCGGCCTGTCTGTGGGGAATAAATGCCACCTGGTCCGGGTGTATGAGTGATCCTAGGTGCGGGTTCAGCCTATTTGCCATGACCTTGGTCATGATTTTGAGGTCGACGTTGAGTAGTGAGATCGGCCTACAGTGGGCAGGTTCTAATTGATCTTTTCCTGGTTTGGGTAAGAGACAGATATGTGCGCTAGTCATTTCAGATGGGAGAGTTTCCCCCCCTCAGTGTTGCGTTGAATACGTTGCAGAGGTGGGGAAGTAGGAGAGAGCTAAATTCTTAAGGCTATTCATAAGGCTGAATAGCCGTCAGGCCCTGGGCTCTTGTTGGGTTTGAAGGATCTAAGTGCCAGTGTCATCTCCTCCACTGTGACCTCTTGTCCCATTGCGGCTTTAGCCTTGTGGGTCATGGAGGGGAGTGTCGCATTCTGTAGGAACTTGTCCATGCGGGTGTGGAGGGACTCTACGTTGTTGTGGGTGCGTATATAGGTAATGTCTGAGAGGGGGCAGCTGGATTTCAAAATGATTGCGACCCCCTTTGTTTTGGAGTGTGGGGAGGGAGCCATGTAACTTTTCTTATGGTACCTGTTTGTGAGGGGGAAAGCGCGGCGGGTCGTGAAGTGGGTTTCCTGTATAAGGAGGATGTCTATGTTTTGTTTGTGTGCCCATCTTAGTATGCTATGTCTCTTAGTGGGTGAGTTTAGCCCTTTTGCGTTAATGGACATGCAGCGTAAGTTCATCGGCATTATGTCAGTGCTGTGCTCGTGTGGTTTAGGAGTGATAGGTGTGGGTGTATATGGGTTGTGTGCCTGGGCGGTCCTAGGCTGTTGGTCTGCGGGGGGGGGGTGTCAGTGGCCTCGTCCGGGGGAAAAGGAGGAAGGGAGGGTTGACAGGTAAGGGCTGTACGGAGGAGGCAAGATAGGGTGGGCTACTGGACTTATCTAGTGGCCAGTAGGAAATGGGGATGAGCGTCTGGCCGCTCCGTGGGTAGGGGTTGGGGTTGGCGTTCTCTCCATCAGAGTCGCCAGCAGGCTTTCTCGATACTGGTATGTATACCCTTGTGGGTAATGGTTGGTCTTTATCTCATGTGTCTCTGTCAGCTATATTGTCTCTCACCTTGTGTTTTGGTTCGCTTGTAGTGGGTATGTAGTGCCGTCTGTTCGTGGTTTGGCAGGTTGGACGTCACAGAAGCATCTGTCTGGTCCGCTATCATTGTCGTCCCTTGTGTGTGGTTAGGGGCCGCTGTCCGTGGTTTGGTCTGTGTGTAGTCCAGAAAGGTGGGTGCGAAACAAGAAACAGAACAATTGAACAATCGAGTAAAAAACATAACATTAAAAACATGAGCATACCATAACTTGTATTGACTTTATAGTTTCTGAATCCTAGTCGTTAGCGGGTTATAGAAGTGGGGAAACTGGTTTGCAGGAGTGATATAAAAGAAGAATAAAAATTACAATCAAATGGTAAATAGCAGCAAACGCGTTTCGGCTTGGTAGCCTTCTTCCACTCCTTTGGTTATTTCAGCTTGGGTAAGTGGATACCTCTTTTTATATTACTTGCTATTGGGTTCCACTCCCTTATAACCAGGAATTTGTTAATTATTTTATTCTCAAATAAATATATACATTTTTTACCACGGAATTTTTCCATTTATTATTTGGAATTTCGTCAGCCTGAATTGGCACCCTTGAGCCTGCTATACAGAGCCTGGTACGGCTCTGTTAAATGTGAGTGGTTGTCCACCTTTTATTTAATATACATTTGTATTATACAGTATACAATATGTTATGTTATGCATTTATATTTTGTAGATAATATTCTGCCATCCTTCAACGTTCAGGTTGTACTTTATGGTTGTTTTCTACCACTTCACTTGTTTTTGGGACTATCCCTTTTTATGTGGTTTTGATATACATTTTTTTTCTATATTTACTCTTATTTAGTGTCTGGGAAACACTGCTTTATCAACCACTGTATTATATTCATCATACTTCCATTCTGTGAAGCGCCTACTCACTATCCTCTATTTTTGTGTTTCCTGAAATTATTGTGTTAAAATAATCAGGCGGGTTATTTAAAGGAATGAATTTATACAATGATTTAAGGAAACATGACGGTTTTCCTTCAAACGGAGATTAGAGGCAGCGAGCTGAGGTTATTCCCCGAGCCTTTAATTTGTCAGGAATAATAAGAGTAGATGTTTATAAACAGCACGGCAGGTACGTGGCGCACATCATGCCCGTCAGAACAGTTGAACTAACAGTGAACTTAATGCTTTAATGAGATTTATCTGAACTATATGTCCCTCAATCTCTGCTACACATACTCTGAGATTCTCCCCTCCTGGTGGCTCAGA
The DNA here is from genome assembly GCA_933207985.1 of Pelobates cultripes. Taxonomy (NCBI): domain Eukaryota; kingdom Metazoa; phylum Chordata; class Amphibia; order Anura; family Pelobatidae; genus Pelobates; species Pelobates cultripes. The sequence continues at coordinate 885,684 of OW240916.1, forward strand.
TCAGATAAAAAGCTGATAATAGTGAAAGGAACTGTGGTGTTTGGATAAACTTCTAAGGTGAGCTTGGAGGATGGGCTGAGACCTGAAGCTGAAGATGAAGCAGAGGAGGAAATGAGCCCAATGTGACATCTCCCAGTGATGAATGATGAGGGCAGATTGTTTACTTTGCTAATTCATTCTTAAATGTTGCACTTCTGCTTCAACTGTACCGACATTCTGCGTCCTCATCTGTATGCTTATGTCAAACCTGTTAACTCACTGAGTGCTGGCGTTCTAGCATTTTAACTCTTTCACTACTAATGATGAGAGCAATGCATCGCTCAATCATCAGATGCTCAATTATTTGGGAGAGGTTAAAAAAATAGGTTTTGTGCAGCTTTAACCCCTTAAGGACACATGACATGTATAACATGTCATGATTCCCTTTTATTCCAGAGGTTTGGTCCTTAAGGGTTTAAATTAGATTTTGAAAGATTTAAAGGCATTAATATGTAATATTATTTTTACAAGAATAAAATCATCTCTCTGGCAGTGATACGGTTAAATAAATGCTCAAAGAAAAATAACAATACAATCCTACAGACACACTAACCCCAGATATATGGGTGGCCTAGCGTATAGCTCAATGGATTGCTGCACTCACACATGTGTGGTACTCATAAAACTGTATTAATTCAGGGATGGCACTCTAAGAAGCGTGTCTAGTAAATATGAAACAGTTAATAAAGAAAAATATATATTTTTAAAAAACAAAAATGTAATGTCTCTACGTGTTTTCGTAATGATTAAACATACACAAACCATCTGCCATTAGCTACTTTCAGAGCTTGCTGGCTAGCTGGCTAGGCATGGTACGGAACTTGGTTATTTACGACAGTGAGAATTCAAGGTTTATTTCAAATTTGAGGTCAAAGAAGACAAACTGGCAGCATAGCTGATTTAGATAATTATTTCAATTCCGCGATTCTGACTTTTAAAATCACTTCAGTAAAAACCCTGTTAATCCACAACAGCTGGAGAGTGCCATATTGTACCCATTGCTGGCTGGCTGTGATGAGCCTTACTACTGTCCATAGCTTGCTTGAGGATACCTAATCATTTTTATAAAAAGTCTATCAAGGCTTCTGATCCTCTATTCATCCTTCTAAAAATTAATCATTAAGCTCTGGTTAATCTGGTTTCAAACAATGGTACCACGCTCAGATTCCTGTACATTCTGCTGGAGGGAAACACATTCATTACGTCGATTTACATGGAGTTCTCTGTGTTTTCAGGAAATGAAAACTAATTTCTGGAGGGCACGATTCCCCAGTGAATGTTCACAGACAGTTATACAGGATTCCCATTCTAAGATCTGGATGAAAAGCAATGTGAGCTTGCTAGGTGAAAGTTGCAACAGTCACTTTGCACGTGGGAAGAGTACGTGCTTTACTCACTACAGAAAACTCTAAATACACCTACCTCTGCTACACCAATACCTTCCTAAATACTCTGTGTGCACAAGGCATCTTTACTCAAGATTTCTGGGCTCTGAGCAGACAAGCAAGGGATCACAAAGACATTTCATGCATATGAAAATGTGTTTACTTAAATTAAAATCAAAGCACCGATAATAATAAAAGTTCAGTAGAACACAGCACTGTTATAAAGTGTCAGGTTTCGCATGCATCCTTTATCGTAATGATTCTCTATGAGAAGTAATGTAGGCGGTTACACCATAACTAGTGATGTCCCGAACTGTTCGCTGAACGGTTCGCCGCGAACGGTTCGCCGCGGACTCCAGTCAGCAGACACATTCCAGCCAATCAGCAGCAGACCCTCCCTCCCAGACCATCCCACCTCCTGGACAGCATCCATTTTGAAACTGAATTCTTAGTGAGCTGTCCAGGAGGTGGGAGGGTCTGGGAGGAAGGGTCTGCTGCTGATTGGCTGGAATGTGTCTGCTGACTGGAGTCCACGGCGAACCGTTCGTGGCGAACCGTTCGCAAACCGTTCAGGACATCACTAACCATAACCTTATAGCTGCAGTTACAATACACTGTGTGCGGGGATAGAGGGGACCTCCTTACACCATAACCTTATAGCTGCAGTTATAATACACTGTGTGCGGGGAGACAGGGGGCCTCCTTACACCATAACCTTATAGCTGCAGTTATAATACACGGTGTGCGAGGAGACACGGGACCTCCTTACACCATAACCTTATAGCCGTAGTTAAAATACACTGTGTGCGGTGAGACAGGGGACCTCCTTACACCATAACCTTATAGCTGCAGTTATAATACACTGTGTGCTGGGAGACAGGGGACCTCCTTACACCATAACCTTATAGCTGCAGTTATAATACACTGTGTGCTGGGAGACAGGGGACCTCCTTACACCATAACCTTATAGCTGCAGTTATAATACACTGTGTGTGGGGAGACAGGGGATCTCCTTACACCTTATAGCTGCAGGTATAATACACTGTGTGCTGGGAGACAGGGGACCTCCTTACACCATAACCTTATAGCTGCAGTTATAATACACTGTGTGCGGGGAGACAGGGGACCTCCTTACACTATAACATTATAGCTGCAGTTATAATACACTGTGTGCGGGGAGACAGGGACCTCCTTACACCATAACCTTATAGCTGCAGTTATAATACACTGTGTGCGGGGAGACAGGGGGCCTCCTTACACCATAACCTTATAGCTGCAGTTATAATACAGTGTGTGCGGGGAGACAGGGAACCTCCTTACACCATAACCTTATAGCTGCAGCTATAATACACGGTGTGCGAGGAGACACGGGACCTCCTTACACCATAACCTTATAGCTGCAGTTATAATACACTGTGTGCGGTGAGACAGGGGACCTCCTTACACCATAACCTTATAGCTGCAGTTATAATACACTGTGTGCGGGGAGACAGGGAACCTCCTTACACCATAACCTTATAGCTGCAGTTATAATACACGGTGTGCGAGGAGACACGGGACCTCCTTACACCATAACCTTATAGCTGTAGTTAAAATACACTGTGTGCGGTGAGACAGGGGACCTCCTTACACCATAACCTTATAGCTGCAGTTATAATACACTGTGTGCGGGGAGACAGGGGACCTCCTTACAGCATAACCTTATAGATGCAGTTATAATACACTGTGTGCGGGGAGACAGGGAACCTCCTTACACCATAACCTTATAGCTGCAGTTATAATACACTGTGGGCGGGGAGACAGGGGACTTCTTTACACCATAACTTATAGCTGCAGTTATAATACACTGTGTGCGGGGAGACAGGGGACCTCCTTACACCATAACCTTATAGCTGCAGTTATAATACACGGTGTGCGAAGAGACAGGGGACCTCCTTACACCATAACCTTATAGATACAGTTATAATACACTGTGAGTAAGGAGACAGGGTATCTCCTTACACCATAACCTTATAGCTGCAGTTATAATACACGGTGTGCGAGGAGACAGGGGACCTCCTTACACCATAACCTTATAGCTGCAGTTATAATACACTGTGTGCAGGGAGACAGTGGACCTCCTTACACCATAACCTTATAGCTGCAGTTATAATACACTGTGTGCTGGCAGACAGAGGATCTCCTTACACCATAACCTTATAGCTGCAGTTATAATACACTGTTTGCGGGGAGACAGGGAACCTCCTTACACCATAACCTTATAGCTGCAGTTATAATACACTGTGCGCGAGGAGACAGGGGACTTCCTTACACCATAACTTATATCTGCAGTTATAATACACTGTGTGCGGGGAGTCAGGGGACCTCTTTACACCATAACCTTATAGCTGCAGTTATAATACACTGTGTGCGAGGAGACAGGGGACCTCCTTACACCATAACCTTATAGCTGCAGTTATAATACACTGTGTGCGGGGAGACAGGGGACCTCCTTACACCATAACCTTATAGCTGCAGTTATAATACACTGTGTGCGGGGAGACAGGGGGCCTCCTTACACCATAACCTTATAGCTGCAGTTATAATACACTGTGCGCGGGGAGACAGGGAACCTCCTTACACCATAACCTTATAGCTGCAGTTATAATACACTGTGTGCAGGGAGACACCATAACCTTATAGCTGCAGTTATAATACACTGTGTGCAGGGAGACACCATAACCTTATAGCTGCAGTTATAATACCCTGGAAGCCTCCATATACTGCAATTCATGCAATGAAACCATACGTGTCCCTCGTAGCACATAACTGCATATAACCACCACACATGAGTAAAAGGTTCAGCTCTACATGGAAGTGATAAAACTTTCAGTCTTTAACCCGTTGACCCTCACACACAGTACCTGCATATCTGGATGTGTGAGTGCCTGGAACACAAACCATTAGAGCTGCTGATCATGGTCAGGGCCAGATTTAGAGGTCAGGTGCCTATAGGCAAAGATTTGTAAGGCGCCCCTATCCCCTCTTGTAACGGATCGCCTGGCACCCCGACTGGGTACCTCCGTTGAAAGATGCTCCTAGCGCTTCCTGAGGACTCCAAGCACTGCAGCCGACACCACAATCACCGAACCAGAGAAGCGTATACCTTCTCTCAAGCATATGAATGCTGTAGACAGTTGAATAGGAACCATACAAATAGGTTTACTCTCCTAGCAGTCAAACTGGAACAGCATACAATAAATCCTTCCCCAATAATGAGACGCAACACTTCACTTGAGGGTTAAGCAGGAACTCCCCGTACTGTCAACAAGCATACAGCCCCTTTTAGTATTCCCAATCCACAAACATAGTACAGCCCACAGGGCGTTACAAAACAACCAATCACATCACAGTTACATCCCACATATTCCCTCCCCTTATCCTGAGAGGAAACTCAATTATACATACAGTTAAAACATACCTTCTACCCAACTTTCATAACTCCAAAACCATACATCACATTCACATAAAATTACATATTCACAATCAATCCATTCAGGGGAACAACATATTCAAAAATGGCACAAATCAGACAAGGGGTTCAAAAGTTAGTAAAAAGTCCTTGTGACTAAATGAAGCATGGCTTTCTGGCCCAAACCAGTTTCAGAGTCTTCTATCCTGAGAGTAATCCAATTATCCAGGGATAGAGGCAGACTCCATTGAGCACATGGTTGCAAAAAGACATAAAACACTTTAAAATACATAAAGTCACCTTTTACACATAACACACAGACATTTCACATATCCTCAGATAGCTGGGATCTGAGCGCACAAAAGTACCGAATAGCGCTCAGATCCTATTCACACAGTTCAATTGCCATGGAGCCGAAGTCTTTAACTACACGAATGGGCTCCATGGCATAGCTATCTGGGTTAACACATTCACATAAAGTCTGGTCCATAGTCCAAAGGCAAGAGGCGGGCAAGCAGCCCCCTCCAAGGACACGTGGCGAGGCCGGTTTCGCCACATTTCTCCCCTTTACCATCCAGACTAACAGGGTATCTGACCTCCTGCCGGTCAGTGCCCTGGTTAGTCCAGCAACCCACCCACGAAGCACAAACAGCAATACAGCCCACCCACAATAACTGGTTACTACACCTGGATAAAACAGCAACTTGTCCATGTCCAGGTGCCTCACCACGGCTGTGCGGGGGGCTGGTAGACTGCCTTGGTGGGTTGCTGAGTGGGCAGAGACCAGCGGTACTCTGCCCGGGTGCCAGAGCTACCACTGAAGTAGCCTGGTTGGAGCCTGGTTGTGGGAGGGGGAGACCGACTGTCTCCCCTCTGGATACACTGCTCTGTGGCTGGGGGACAGGACCGACTGTCCCTACCCCTGGTGCTGCAAGTGCAGAGACTACGGTCCCATCTGCATAGTTGTGGGGCTTAACATCTCCCCTTGGTGGGTTAGGCTGCCGCTGGAGAGAGGGTGTAACAAGCTCCTCTCTCTGAATTGTAGACTGCCGCTGGGGGGAGGGGGTAACCTGCTCCTCTCCCTGACACTCTCTTTGCTGGTGGAGAGGGGGACCAACTGTCTCTCCTTTCAATATTTTGTCCTGCTGCTGGGGAGAAAGACAGACTGTCTCCGCTTCCTGCAGGACACACTGCCGCTGGGGAGGAAGGACTGCACCTTCCGTTCCCTGGGAAACAGTCTGCCGCTGGGGAGGAAGGACGACCCCTTCGGCTCCCTGGGACTCACACTGCCGCTGGGGAGGAAGGACAGCACCTTCAGCTCCCTGTGATACATACTGCCGCTGGAGATCTGGGCTGACCGCCCAGCATCCCTGTAGGGCCGGTAGAGAGACCGCCGCCCCATCTCCACCTGCCATCTGTGGGTCTTCCCAGGACCAGTCTGTGAGGTCCCTCAACATTTGCAAGTAAGGACCACCTGGCAACTCCGGCTGCTGGGGATCTGGGCCGGTCCCATCTCCACCTGCCTGTTGTGGTTCCTCACAGGACCAGTCTATGAGGACCCCTACTTCGGGTTCCTGCGGCCGCCTCAGGGGGAGACAGCTAGCCTCCTCGGATGCAGCCTCTACTCGGCTGCTGTAACACTCCTTCCGCTGAGCATACTCTCTCTCTTTCGCCAGCCGGAATTCTCGGGCCAGCCTTGTGTTTCGCTCGGCCGTGACCTGGTTCCAGATCACCCGGCGTACCTCCATGGGTAAATCATCCCCATACTGGGCCACTCGCTGCCTCACCTCAGCCATCCAATCATCGCCAGAGCCTTCCATACTTGTCTGCTCCAAGTCGCTGGATACCTCTGCTCCCAGGGGCGCTGCACGTGTGCTAGCGTTGCCCTCAATTTGTAACTCCAAACGAACTGTGTCTCTGAGCTGCTTTACCTCGCACTAGGACGCCATCCCACCGCTGCCACCAATGTAATGGATCACCTGGCACCCCGACTGGGTACCTCCGTTGAAGGATGCTCCTAGCGCTTCCTGAGGACTCCAAGCACTGCAGCAGACACCACAACCACCGAACCGGAGAAGCATATGAATCCTCTCAAGCATATGAATGCTGTAGACAGTTGAATAGGAACCATACGAATAGGTTTACTCTCCTAGCAGTCAAACTGGAACAGCATACAATAAATCCTTCCCCAATAATGAGACGACACTTCACTTTGAGGGTTAAGCAGGAACTCCCTGTACTGTCACATACAGCCTCTTTTATTCCCAATCCACAAACATAGTACAGCCCACAGGGCGTTACAAAACAACCAATCATATCACAGTTACATCCCACATATTCCCTCCCCTTATCCTGAGAGGAAACTCAATTATACAAACAGTTAAAACATACTTTCTACCCAACTTTCATAACCCCAAAACCATACATCACATTCACATAAAATTACATATTCTCAATCAATCCATTCAGGGGAACAACATATTCAAAAATGGCACAAATCAGACAAGGGGTTCAAAAGTTAGTAAAAAGTCCTTTGTGACTAAATGAAGCATGGCTTTCTGGGCCAAAACAATTTCAGAGTTTTCTATCCTGGAGATAAGTAATTCAATTATCTCCCAGGACAGACACAAGACTCCATTAAGCACATGGTTGCAAAGAGACACAAAACACTTTAAAATACATAAAGTCACATTTATTACATAAAACACAGACATGTAACATATCCCCAGATAGCTGGGATCTGAGCCACAAAACCAAATTTAATAGCTGTGATCCTATCTTCATTATTAGTTCAATCTGCCATGGAGCCGAAGTCTTTAACCAAATTTAATGGGCCCATGGCATAGCTATCTCAAGCAACACATTCACATAAAGTCTGGTCCATAGTCCAAAGGCAAGAGGCGGGCAAGCAGCCCCCTCCAAGGACATGTGGCGAGGCCGGTTTCGCCACACCTCTCATTTTCAAAAACAAAATGCAGATAAGCTTTTTTTAACAGACATAAAAATATTTAAAAAAACATATTTATATTGGATAACTGAGTATATAAATGGCCGTATTCTGCTTGTATTGTGTTTGAATCTGTGAGTACAGGCAGTGTATACATGCATGGTTTAAGGTTAGACAGTTAGATTACATATACATTTAGTGCTATGTGTTGGCCTCCAGATGCTGATGGCCAAAATTCCTCAAATGCAATTGATCAGGGGTTCCCAACCCAGTCCTCAAGTACCCCCTACCAGTCCAGGATTTAGGGATTACCCCGTTGTCGTTAAAGTGTTTTTTTTTTCTTCTAAAAATACCTTAGACACAACTGGTTAATCCTTAAATCTTGGACTGGTAGGGGGTACCTGAGGACTGGGTTGGGATCCACTGCAATAGATGGCCAGGGAATCATGGGAGTTGTAGTTTGCCTCCTCATTCTGAGATGCCTAATGGAAAGCATGACAGGATGGAATTGTGGTATAAAATTTAGAATAAAGATATAATAGCTCCAGATATCAGGAAAACCTACTCTGATGCAAAAAAATGGGTTGAGGAGTTAAAAAAAGGCCTTGGCCAGAGCAAATGGCAGGAATAGACCAAAAAACAAATGAGAGCCAGAGCCTCAAAAAATGATCCTATCCTCACTGAGATACCTCCAATGTTAGGACATTCTAAGGTAATGGCAAATAATAACTTTATTAGTAACAGAGAACCAGTAACATACAAAACACACAATGTGCCCCCAACAAAAAGTGAGGTAAATTAAACAGTCAAAATCTAGACTACTTAATGCAGTTAAAAAGAATGGGGAGTCAAGGGTAAAACTGGGATGTCGACAAAAGGTCGTAAGGAGGTAATCGCATGTAATAAGCAGCCATAAAGGTCTTGTATTTAAATCCCTCAATACAACTAATAGGTGCTGTAGTAACTATAAATAGTAGAGATGGATAGACAGAGGGGCGCAAAGACAATACATAAAGAATAACCCCGGATTAGTTCTAGATAAAAGGAGGTTCCTAAAAAAAAAAAAGATTACATGTAGTTCTTAGATGTTATTACTTAGGTAACTGTGGCGGTCCGCCAATATATCACTGCCACAGATTCCCGTTTCCCCAAATTAAACTGCACCAATAATGCTGAGTAAAATATCGTCAGTATCGCTGGGGCATTCCTCATTCCGAACGGCATAACCAAAAACTGGTATAAGCCGAATGGAGTGACGAATGCCAGTTTGGGAAAAGCCTCCTTGGCTAGGGGGATCTGCCAATATCCCTTGCAGAGGTCGATAGTAGTCAGATAACGTCCCCTAGCTACCGTATATACTTGAGTATAAGTCGACCTAAATATAACTCGAGGCCTCTAATTTTACCCAAAAAAACTGGGGAAACTTATTGACTTGAGTATAAGCCTAGGGTGGGAAATTCAGCAGCTACTGGTAAATTTCTAAATAAAATTAGATCCCAAAAAAATTATATTAATTGAATATTTATTTACAGTGTGTGTATAGAATGAATGCAGTGTGTGTGTGTATATAATGCAGAGAGTGTGTGTGTGTATGTGTATAATGCAGAGTGTGTGTGTGTATGAATGCAGTGTGTGTGTATATAATGCAGTGTGTGTGTATATAATGCAGAGAGTGTGTGTGTGTGTGTGTGTATGTGTATAATGCAGAGTGTGTGTGTGTATGAATGCAGTGTGTGTGTATATAATGCAGTGTGTGTATATAATGAATGCAGTGTGTGTATATAATGAATGCAGTGTGTGTGTATGAATGCAGTGTGTGTGTATGATGCAGAGTGTGTTTGTGTATGTGATGCAGAGTGTGTTTGTGTATATGATGCAGGGTGTGCTTGTTTATGTGATGCAGAGTGTGTAACCTTGGTGGGGGGTGGGCATTTTTATTTTTATTTTTTAATATTAATATATATTTTTTAATATCATTACATTTTTATTTTATTTTATTATAATATTATTAAAAATGTTTATTTATATTTTTTTTGTTCGACCTCCCTGCCTGGTACGTGGCCAGGGAGGGGGGCTATATTATTCCCTGGTGGTCCAGTGGATGGGCCGTGCAGGAGGGGGTCTGGCAGCGAGCTGTTACTTACCTTTACAGCAGCTCCTGTCAGCTCCCTTCTCCTCAGTGCCATTCAGCTCCAGTGTAAATCTCGCGGTCTGTGTGCCGCACGGAGCGTTGCCGACGGCTGAGGCTCTCGCGACACTTACACTGGAGCTGAACAGCATGGAGGAGAAGGGAGCTGACAGGAGCTGCTGTAAATGTAAGTAACAGCTTGCTCCCAGCCCCCAACAGGACCGCCGGGCTTATTACAAGTTGCCATAATACAGACACTGACTCGAGTATAAGACAAGTGGGGCTTTTTCAGCACAAAAAAAGTGCAGAACAACTCGTCTTATACTCGAGTATATGGTATATGGTCCAATAGTTAGTCTACCCTGGGCATATGGTAGGCGTCGGTGACCGTCTTGTAGATGAGTCGCCTGTAATCCACGCAAAAACGGGTTGTCTTGTCCCATTTGGTACTAAGACTACAGGTAAGGCCCAAGGACTCTCAGAGTGCTCAATGACCCCTAAGCGGAGCATTTCAGTTATTTCCTTCCGCATTACTTTCCGGACTGCCTTTGGGATGTGGTATGGGGCTTGTCTCAAGGGGGCTTGGCTTGGGGTGTCCACTTTGTGGGTAGCTAAGGTGGTGTATCCTGGCTCTTTTGAGAAGGTTGCATGTTTGGTTTCCAGCAAGTGGATCGCTTGGGCCCGCTCCTCTACTCCCAGTCGTTCCCCTAGCTGGACCAACTCTATGGCCCTTTCTCTCGGGTCAATTCCTAGCCAGTCGGGTAAGGGTAGGACATCAGGATCCTCTGACGCTGGGACACATACTGCAGCTACCTCTTCCTCTCTGCCTTTGTACTCCTTGAGCATGTTTATGTGAAAGGTCAGTTTCACCTGCTCATCCTCGCAACTTGCCCCCGTGTATGTGGTATCACATAGCTGCCCAATCACCTTATAGGGTCCCTGCCAGGCGCCTGTAGTTTATCTTGTCGGACAGGTTTAAGTACCGGATGTCCTATGATTAATAGCAGGAGCTGTTATACAAGGTGTATGATTCAGTGCTGTCCTGTTTGATAGCAGGAGCTGTTATACAAGGTGTATGATTCAGTGCTGTCCTATGATTGATAGCAGGAGCTGTTATACAGGGTGTATGATTCAGTGCTGTCCTATGATTGATAGCAGGAGCTGTTATACAGGGTGTATGATTCAGTGCTGTCCTATGATTGATAGCAGGAGCTGTTATACAGGGTGTATGATTCAGTGCTGTCCTATGATTGATAGCAGGAGCTGTTATACAGGGTGTATGATTCAGTGCTGTCCTATGATTGATAGCAGGAGCTGTTATACAGGGTGTATGACTCAGTGCTGTCCTATGATTGATAGCAGGAGCTGTTATACAGGGTGTATGATTCAGTGCTGTCCTATGATTGATAGCAGGAGCTGTTATACAGGGTGTATGATTCAGTGCTGTCCTATGATTGATAGCAGGAGCTGTTATACAGGGTGTATGACTCAGTGCTGTCCTATGATTGATAGCAGGAGCTGTTATACAGGGTGTATGACTCAGTGCTGTCCTATGATTGATAGCAGGAGCTGTTATACAGGGTGTATGACTCAGTGCTGTCCTATGATTGATAGCAGGAGCTGTTATACAGGGTGTATGACTCAGTGCTGTCCTATGATTGATAGCAGGAGCTGTTATACAGGGTGTATGACTCAGTGCTGTCCTATGATTGATAGCAGGAGCTGTTATACAGGGTGTATGACTCAGTGCTGTCCTATGATTGATAGCAGGAGCTGTTATACAGGGTGTATGACTCAGTGCTGTCCTATGATTGATAGCAGGAGCTGTTATACAGGGTGTATGACTCAGTGCTGTCCTATGATTGATAGCAGGAGCTGTTATACAGGGTGTATGACTCAGTGCTGTCCTATGTTTGATAGCAGGAGCTGTTATACAGGGTGTATGACTCAGTGCTGTCCTATGATTGATAGCAGGAGCTGTTATACAGGGTGTATGACTCAGTGCTGTCCTATGATTGATAGCAGGAGCTGTTATACAGGGTGTATGATTCAGTGCTGTCCTATGATTAATAGCAGGAGCTGTTATACAGGGTTACACATGATGAGGCTGCTCAGGAACTCATGAGTCAACTTCAGCCATGTTTCACGTATTCCAGTCTACATGGGACATAGTGTTCATAGTACTAACGGCTTTTTCCGACATGGTCCTTATTATGGGTGTGCGTCTGTCTCGGCTACATTTGCCGTTGAAGCGATTTAAAAACAATAAAATCACAAAACTCCTACCTGATATAATATGTCACTAGTTATTCATGTAAAGTCACTTATTTTTATAAACGCTGAAAAGAGAAAGAAAACGAAATATTCTGAGACCAAAACACAAATAAGTTGCAGCAAAGCTTTCAATCAGACAGGGTTATGCAATAAAGTGAGAATTGTTGGAAATCGCAAATTTAAGGCCAAATAAGTTAAACTGAAAACTTAGCTGACATTCAGCTGCTTTGGTCCATAACTTAGTAACCTGGTAAATGTAAGAGATGATGCAGCAGTAATCAGTCTGTAAAGGCAGTTTGATTCCAGAACCGATTCGGGATCTTAAAGAGTCACAAAATCTCAGTATGTATCCCTAATGGGCACAATCACAATCAATAACGCCATCTTTTATAGTCAGAATTTAAAATAAATCTTGAGGCCATGTGAGCGATGTATCAGGAGCCAACCTGAACAAAAAGGATTTAAAGGGCCACTATAGGCACCCAGACTTCAGCTCAATGAAGTGCTCTGGGTGCCAGGTCCATCTAGGGTTAACCCTGCAGCTGTAAACATAGCAGTTTCAGAGAAGTGTGGGTTAGGGTTAACCCATCCTCTAGTGGCTGTCTCATTGAAAGCCGCTAGAGGCGTTTCCTATGAACTGATTGAATGCACACGCATTCAGTGGATGACGTCGGAAGAGGTAAGTGTTTAACCCCTTCCTCCCCCTTCAGCCTGGTGGGAGTGGGACCCTGAGGGTGGGGGGGACCCAAAGACCCCATAGAGCCAGGAAAACGAGTTTGTTTTCCTGGCACTATAGTGGGCCGTTAAACCAAAACGTCCCCATACTAGGCTCAATCTGGTAAAACTATCCGTAGAGACCAGGATATATAGCAGCTAATCAGGCAGAAACCCTGAATGGTATCAGTATTTGGTTCCCAGTGATTTATGGAATCAAACAAACAGCTACTTTCATTTAGTGAGCACTTGCCCTCACAGTGATTTTTATTGATTGGAGTCTTGTAGTGTACAGCAATTATTGTGGCCTGTAAGCTAACCTGGCTGTCCCCCATTTCAGCACCACGGATAGTGGATGTGACAAGCATTGCCCACCGAGCATGGAAAACCCCTAACACAAGTAAAATAGATAAACTATCCAATGATCAGCCAATTCTGAAGTATTGCACAGGCCAATGCAGACAATTCTTTAACCTTGTACTTGCCATAAATAAATGGACGTCTTGCAGCTCTGTAGCACTCGCATACTGATACGGAATGAAATACACACACACACACCGCATATGTATGTAATCCCCTGAGTTCATGCTAAATATTGATAATTAAGGGGTAACGCTAACCGCTGATGCTCTGCTCCTCGTCTTTGGCCTATCTATGACTGTGCCTTATGAGATTACTATAAGCACAACGTATCGCTCCATCGAATAACTAGTCTCCGCAATAATTCCGGCCTCCTTCTACTAATCTTAATGGACTTTTAAACTCCAGATTCTTGCACAAGTGTCACAATGATGTTGTGACATACTTTATCAGTGTCACGGTTATAGAATCCTTGCTGTGCTGCTGTCATGCATGAAAAAGGGCATTCATTCTCAGGATGAGAATATCATTTTGCCTCATTATAAATAACATATTGAATATGCTGTGCAATTTTGGGCAACTGTTCTACAGAAGGATACTATGGCACTAGAAAAATGCAGAGGCGGGTGTGGCGAAAGTAACCTCACCACTGGTTTTTGGAGGGGCCTGTTTGCCAGCCTGCGACTATGGCCCTGGGACGTATTGCCCTTCTAGGGAACTGATGTGGGCATACTTGATTTTATCATGCTGCTGCTGGCCCTTTAAGAACCATCTGGGGACATACTGTGGAGTTACTGGGTGGCCACCATTTCATGTATCAGAAGCACATGGTGAGAACAATGGATGAAGCACATGGCGAGAACAATGGATGGCGGCCATTTTAACTCCCAGACACTGTGTGGACTTTTCTACACGGTGCCATCTCGACAGTATTTGGTGCACAGAGACATCGTGCAGTAGTTTTAAACTATACAACAGGGGACACATTATACAGTAATTATTTTTTATGTAGCCTGTATATGTTCTGCAGAATCTGCATTAAACTGTATCTTCCAAACTACTGAACGGATCTGGGTGAATTTTGGATATGTGGTTCACCCAGATCCCCCGGTTCTGAGAATACAACATTTTTATGGGGTTATTGCATGTTTTGGGGTCCCTGTGATATGTTTTATAATACTGTATTTCTCTGTCTGTGATAATTAAGTTAGTCTATTGTGTCGAGATAATTGTATCACAGACAGAGGGGAGGATTTCTGATGTAATGAATGGGAGTGTTAGCTGTGTTGTAATGTGTTGATTGGTTGTGCTTCAAAACCCTGTGGGCAGTACTATGTTTGTAGAATGTGAATAAAAGAGGCTGTATGTGCCAGTACAGTCAGTTCTTCTTCACCCTCAATCTAGAGTCCTGTCTCTTATTGGGGGAATTGCTATATCACTACAAGGGATTGCTATGCTCTGCATACTCCCTTAGCTAATCACTACTAAGCTCTTTTAAGAGCTTGTTCCTGCCTTGCTCTCTGGAGGAGTCTACAGTGGTTATGGTGTCGGCTGAAGTGCTTGGAGCCCTCAGGAAGCGCTAGGAGCATCCAATAACGGAGGTACCCAGTCGGGGTGCCGGGTGATCCGTTACAGCGGGCTACAAAATTAATAAAAGGAATGGAACATATAAGCTATGAAGAAAGGTTAACAAATTTAAACCTATTTAGTTTAGAAAAACATCACCTCAGAGGGGATATGATAACATTATACAAATATATCCGGGGCACTGGCGTACATACTGCAGTTGCAGGGGTCGCAGCTGCGACCGGGCCTGTCACTCCAGGGGGCCCAGCCGCCATGCAGACCCCTGCGACCGGGTACCCACCATTATCTTTTGCGGCCCCGGGTCCATCGGGCGTGCCATGCTGTCAGTGCTCCAGAGGGCCCTCTGGTAACCTCAGGGGCCCCCACTCCGAACGCGGTCACAGCCGTCGCCGTCCTGTCCCTCCACCGCTGCCAGCAACGATCCCAGCTGGGCCCAGATACAATCAGCTCCACGTTTCCTCGCCGCTGTCCTGAGGCCCTCGAGCATCTTCTCCACGACATTCATCCTGCAGGGGAGAGAAAAAAGAAACCTACCAGGCCAAATGAGGTGCACACAAACTCAGCCAGGTAGGCAAAGTAAAAGTGATTTTTCCAAGATGTCTGCCTACTTATATAGCCCAGCCCCTTAACCCTCCATTAACCAATCCCATTAGCTTCCTCCTATGCCTGCCTCCTAACCCCTGTCAAGGCCTCTTTCCACTAAACTATGCTTTTGTTACATGGGGCTACAGTACGTGGTGTACATGAATGAATGTACCTCTTACACCACTCCTAAACAAGGCAGCCAGATACATAAAGACATCTACTTGCTTGAACGTATCTAAACAGGAAACGTAACCGTAACATGACATTACAGTCCAGTTCAGACCTGGCATGGTCAGGGCACACATTCCGTTGAAGGGAGGAGAAATAGACACATTGTTTATCTTCTCTCTATACTGACTGCCAGGTACAAAGGGCAGAGCACATAACGATGACTGGCAGGGAGCCAAGATGGAGGCGCCCAGTTCCCGGATAGAGTTACATACAACAATGTGGATTTATAAGTTTCAAACTTCACAAATACACGTGTTAGATATAGGGGATATGGGATAAGTAAACAGAATACTACAATCCTGGCAAGTGACAGTTTCCCTTTAAATATCTGTTAATCTTTACTTTACATGTTACATCCTTACTGCTAGTCTGCCTTAGGGGCCAGTGTGACCTCAGGAGCCAGGTAATGTGCAGGGAGATAGCTCTGTGTATGAACATGACTCAGTCAGGGGCCTGTAAACTGTATTTTACCATGAGCTGCTAGTAGTATTACATAAGTGGCAGTGGTTTTTGAAGCCGCAGGTTAAGAGATACATCATCAAGCTCCTTATATTGTGCTGTAGAACGGGCTATATTAGTTACATTTCAAGAGCCGTGATATTTCTTCATAATAAAACTGCTAAATGTTGATCAAAGTTGCAGTAACTACTAATACCCATCCCCGAGGACCCAACCGACGCGGTGACACATGCGGCCCAAACATGCCATACATGTATTAGTCTCACTTATGTAAACCACCGAACTGCTTGGACCCTCTAACCCCCCTTTTTTCTCATTCTGTACCCCCCTCCCCTTTTCTTTGAATATAAAAACAAAATTCTACAAATAAAGAATAAAAAAAAAAAAAAAGCTGTAGTAACTAGCTGAATTTTCTGCAGTTTTATCTGACAGTGGCCTTTCATTAGTTACATAGGCCGGGAGGGCAGCCCCTGGCGGTGGAGACTGGTCTGGCGGCGAATCTGGCCCCAGGACGACCCGGAGGCGGCCTACCACGAGGCAGGCAAGTGCTGGTGCAGGGGGTCCCTCTTGGCGAGGTGAGGGGTAGCGGGGCGTTGCCTGGGGCAGGTAGATGAACGGGCAGGTCCCTGGGCCCCAAGGGATCCCCTGTGGTCCCCTCCAGTGTGTAGGGGGCGGATGGGCTAGTGGAGGGGGGTCCCCTACTGCAGGGGAGGCACGAGGGGGTGCTCATGAACGGTGCACCCTGCCCAGGAATTCTCCTTATCATTACAGGTCTCGGAGTCCGGTTTGGCATCGGGTGGACTCCCCGGTTGGACTGTGTGCTACGGATGTGTGGCATCCTGGACCGATTGGAGTGGGCAGAGCAGCACCTGGGCCATCTGCTGTAGGGGGGGGGCTTGGTCGGTGAGTCTGATGTTGCACTACGTGCTCACACCTTGCTCAACACACTGCAGTCACTGCTTCTTTCTTTACAAGCTTGGGGTGGTCAAGGGGCTAGAGTGGGACAGTTATGGACTCTCGGGCGGGAGATGTGGCGAGCTTGGAGTCAGGCACTGGGGGTGGCCCGGGCAGGACTGGGGGGTCGATGGTAGGGGTGGCAGAGGTGGCAACTGAGAGGGCGGAATTGACAGGGGGAGTGCCGGACGCAGCGCAGCAACATGCGTATGTGCCGTTCGTAGGGCCTTTAGGGGTGCACCTGAAACAGGACGTGAAGGAGAAGTTATGGAAGGGTAAGTTTTGCGAAATCTTCTCCCTTCTCCATTTGGAGGAGTTTCTTGACCTCAAGGACAAGAAGGACGAAAAGAAAGAGGAAGAGGAAAAGAGGAAGAGGTATCGGAAGATACCGAAATCCTTTGGTAACTGGTTGAGGGCATTTTGCATCCTGGCCAGCGTCCTGGGCGAGAAATTGCCGGGGTTGTGCTCATAATTGTTTTGCTACCTGGATGGGCTCGCGTGGGGGAGGTATGACGAGCAGTTCATGCAGCGGCTGGCAGCTAATCCGGGTATGAGGTGGGAACAGAGGGACCTTCCTCTATGGATGAAGCTGATGATGGCACAGAAGGCGCAACCCTTTCAACAGACAGCCGGTGCAAGGGGACAGTCTGCCTCGTCGGCCGCCTTGCAAAAAGGCTCATGCTGGCTCTTCAACGAGGGCCAGTGCAAATGGGTGTCCAATTGTCGGTTCAAGCACGAGTGATCGTGTTACGGTGGCACCCACGGGCTCAATTGGTGTTTCAAGCGCAATAGAGCCGGGGGTCTGCAGCGATGGGGAGTGCACCCGCTGCCACGGGACCTATCCCCAGTGAAGCTAGGAGCGCTGGGGCCATGGCTAAACCGCTACGGTAATCAAGCGGTGCCAACTTGCTGCGGGAGGGTTTTGAATCTGGTTTCCGGGACAGGGAGGGGGTGCTGGGACTGCGCAATCTGCGTTCAGTGGCGGGAGAAGCTAGCGAAGGAGGTGCAGTTGGGAGGATGGCAGGCCCTTTCGGGGTGCCGCCCCTGGCTAATTTACGGGTGACGCCTTTCGGGGTGGTTCCGAAGAAGGAGCCTGGGTAATTTCGTCTCATTCACCACCTCTCCTACCCAAAAGGGGAGTTGGTGAATGACGACATTGACGAGGAACTCTGCTCGGTCTCCTACGCATCATTCGACCAGGTGGTCGAGCTGGTTAGGAAAGCCGGGCGGCAGGCTTTGATGGCCAAGGTGGATGTGGAGGCAGCTTTCCGCTTTCTGCCCATTCACCCAAACTGTCACCACCTGCTGTGTTGTTACTTTGACAGGGGGTATTTCGACGACTTGTGTCTCCCTATTGGCTGTTCAATTTCGTGCTGTTACTTTGAGACATTCAATTCCTTCCTGGAGTGGATAGTTAGGGACGAAGTCGGTGGTGCACTACTTTGAAGATTTCTTCTGTGTGGGCCCGGCTAACTCGGTGGATTGTCTTTACCTTCTGCGTACTATTGAATGGGTGGCAGGGCAGTTTGGAGTGCCTTAGTTTCTTGGGTCTCAAAATTGATTCGGTGCGGGGGGAGTGTCGGCTGCCCCAGGATAAGCTAGTGGGGCTACGGGGAGTCGTTGAGGAGGTGCTGTGGGCATGCAAGGTGACTCTGCGACAACTACAATCACTCCTGGGCAAACTTAACTTTGCCTGCAGGGTGATCCCGATGGGGCGGATCTTTAGCCGGAGCCTTTCTGCGGCAAAGGTGGGGGTGCGGTCCCAACATAATTTCATCAGGGTGTCGGCGCTTATGCGGGCCGATCTGGCAGTGTGGGATGTGTTTTTGCGTGACTTTAATGGAATGGTGTTCTTTTGGAAGGCGGGGATATTGGTAGAGGAGCTCGAGTTCTTCACCAATGCTTCGGGCAGTGTGGGCTTTGGGGCTTATTTCGGTGGCCGCTGGTGCGCGGAACGGTGACCGGCGGAGTGGGGTGAGAGCCCCCTCATCCGGAACCTGGCATTCTTGGAGTTGTTCCCCTTGGTCGTGGCACTGGCGCTATGGGGCCATACGCTGCAGAACCGTAATGTAGTTTTCTTTTCAGACAACATTGCGCTGGTGCACGCAGTTAACAATTGTCAGCGGCTTTGAAGCCGGTGGTACGGTTGTTGCAGCGCTTTGTTTTGCTTTGCATGTTGCTCAATGTGGTTTTCCGCGCGAGGCATGTGCCAGGGTACCTGAACGTCATAGCTGACGCTTTGTCTCTGTGAAGGATTCTCCTATATTCATTCGTCTGTTTTCCCTCCCTGCTATTTAAGTGCCTTGAAAGCATTTGTTTTATTTGTTCATTCGGTAAATCATTCGTTTTACCGAACAGAGACCACCATGGGTAGCAATTAGAACATGGAACACTATGTAACCGCAAAGTAATTGAATGCTCCTAGGTGGCCGCCATATCGTGCATACAAACGCACGTGGTGAGAACAATGGATGGCGGCCATCTTAAACTCCCGAACGCGCCCAGCGGGTCGTCGAGTGCCTGGAACTGTTTTCGGCATAGCACTCGCACGAACACTCGATCCCCATGGAAGTACCGTCTGACCTATTTCCACTTACAGTATACGAACGGCGTTCGGTAGTTTCAAACAACCGAACGAAGGGAGCATTCTCCACGAACCATCTGCATTCTAACTATAGTGGTGTCGTGTAATTTTATCCGAACAGAGACTGGCTCTTACTACCAAT
This sequence comes from Pelobates cultripes, assembly GCA_933207985.1. NCBI lineage: Eukaryota > Metazoa > Chordata > Amphibia > Anura > Pelobatidae > Pelobates > Pelobates cultripes. The sequence goes on from OW240916.1 coordinate 905,524, forward strand.
TCCATGGAACTCTGTATCGGAAATAACCGCATGGCGAGCTGGTCAAACGTCCACACGATGCGACACAAAAAGTACCGAACAGATTTTCTTGCAAATTGAATATGTTGCTCACAGTATCCTCAGCTACCCATGGATGTGTTTTTATATTGTTATGATGTGCATAAAGTATATTTTTAAAAATTGTGAAAAATTTAAATTTTTCTGGCCAGCAGATAATTGAGTTTAGTATGTTGCTGAAACTCAATTATCTAGCCTGTGATGCCCAAGAACTAAGTCGAGAGGAACCCCTGGGCACCCTATACGAAGCCCACCTGGTTCAGTCGACCATCACCAACAACCGAAAACATCATTGTCAGTTGGTGATGGTCAATTGGAAAACCGAGGCCTGAGAGACACCGGCGCTACCATCACCTTGGTCCAGAGGCATTTAATTGATAATGCAGAACATCCGGGGAAGTCTATTGCTGTGCGAGTGGCGGGGGGGCTATTTACCGGATTCCCACTGCCCAGGTCCACCTAGACTGGGGCGCTGGGGCTGGAAACGTGCACGTAGGGGTCATAAAGGAGTTACCCGCAGAGTTCGTACTGGGCAACGATATTTGTCCTCTAACCTCCGCTTTTGTACCAGCAACCAAAGCCATGCTGCCGAGAGCCATCCACCTCCTACTGAGACCCAAGTAAGCCAACCTACTTTACCCCTGACTGTAGAGCCCCTTCCCTGGGATACCCCGGAGGATTTGGGGAGGGAAGTAGCGGGTGACCCTTCCTTAGCAAAGTATAGGGAGAAAGCTAAGGCAGGCCACGGGGGGCTGGAAAAGGAACAGTTAATCTGGGAGGGGGGAAACTATACACACCCAGGCCCCGGCAAAAACGCCAGCTTGTACCGGCGGGAGTTATTGCGGATTGGGCAGATGTCCCCTTATCCGGACATCTAGGCATACGCCGGACGTTACAGTTTTGTTTGTAGTGGTCCCGGTTTCGGATGGTGGTGTCAGGAGCACTGGCGCCTAGATGAGATGTGGCAGCTCAGAGCATCCTGCTTGGGGGATACGTGAGAGCCTCGGTGGCACCTGGCACTTGGGCTGCATACAGTAAGGTCTGGATGGCATGGGAAGGCTCGTGGGCTGGGTTGGATCAGGCGCTGGTAGGGGAGTCATGACTAAACGCATTACTGTGGTTCACGTTTCGATTGCTGGCAAGGAATCCATCACTAGCCGTGGTGAATAAGAACATGGCGGCCCTAGCATTTTGGTTTAAGTTACACGGGTGGGACAACCTCACGAAGAATTTTGTGATTCGCCAGGCACTTAAGGGGTTTCATAAAGGTTGCCAGGTGCCCGATGATCGAAGGCCTGTGTCTGTGAAGGTGCTGGGGGGGTCTTCTGGGGGCGCTGCCAGAGGTATGTTGAGACGAGTTTGAGGGGCTGCTGTTTTGGGCAGCGTTTCTCCTGGCCTTCTTTGGAGCATTCAGGATTGGTGAATTGGTAAGTGCTAATAAGGCAGCCAGTGGGGGTATTCAGGTGTCTGGGTTGCACATCCAGTAAGGGAGGCTTGTGGTGCACCTGGCCAGGTCCAAAACTGATGTCAGGGGCAGAGGTAGGGATGTAACACTAGGTGCCCTGCCGGACTCTGTGCTATGTCTAGTAACCGCGGTGTCGCAATACATGGCTCGGAGGCCCGCGGTTGGGGGGGTCGTTATTAGTACATGCGGATGGCTCTTCCCTTCTTAGCTTTCAATTTGCCAAGGTTTTTTCGTTTGGGATTGACTAAGTTGGGGTAACAACCGGGCCGCTTCGGGACTCATTCTTTCCGAATCGGTGTGGCTACTAAAGCCACGCATTTGGGCCTGGGGTAGGCTCTGGTCAAGCAGATTGGGTTTCATACGTGCGACTGCATATGCTGGATTGAGACGGGGTGGAAGGACCTGGGTGTACTGTGTTGGTGGTGATGTTTTTTGTTTGTTCCCTAGCAAAAGTCGTCTGGATCGTCAGCACTCATTCATGTTCTGGGCCGAGAGGTGAGCTGCAGCTAGAGTTCAGGGGCAGCAGCTGGGCTTTCCGAGGGCCAGTTGGCACTTCGTTGGTTTGGTTATAGGGGGTTTTGCTGGGGGAATGTTTGCAATGCAGTGTTTCGCATGGTAGTGGGTGGAGGAAAGACAGACTTTCTAGTTCTCCACTGTAACGGATCACCTGGCACCCCGACCTCTGTTGTGTCTGCTGCAGTGCTTCCTGAGGACTCCAAGCACTGCAGCAGACACCACAACCACCGAACTGGAGAAGCATATGAATGCTCTCAAGCATATGAATGCTGTAAGCAGCTGAACAGGAAAAGCATACAGTCAGCATACACTCCTGGCAATCAGCATACAATCCAATTCCCCCAATAATGAGATGACACTTCGTTTTGAGGTCAAGCAGAACTGACTGTACTGGCACATACAGCCTCTTTTATTCACAATCCACAAACATAGTACTGCCCACAGGGTTTTGAAATACAACCAATCAAAATCCTCCCCTCTGCCTGTGATATGATTACTGAACACAATGGTTAATATAATTATCACAGGCAGAGAAACACAGTATTATAAAACGTATCACAGGGAGTCCAAAACATGCAATAACCCCATATCCTCGGAACCGGGGGATCTGGGTGAACCACATATCCAAAATTCACCCAGATCCGTTCAGTAGTTTGGAAGATACAGTTTAATGCAGATTCCGCAGAACATATACAGGCTATATGAAAAATAATTACTGTATAATGTGTCCCCTGTTGTATAGTTTAAAACTACTGCACGATGTCTTTGTGCACTAAATACCGGCGAGATGGCACCATGTAGAAAACTCCAGTGTCTGTGAGTTAAAATGGCCGCCATCCATTGTTCTCACCATGTGCTTCATCCATTGTTCTCACCATGTGCCCTGTTGGCCATCGATCGCTGCCGAGGGATGGTTAATATGCCTGGTGGCTAGTTTTGTCAGGAGAGTGGGGGGGTGGTAGTAAGGCATCGGGAAGTAGAGGTGGGGTTGCCTGGTTACTATCACTCGGATGGAGTTCACCTCTCCGCAGTGGCGTGGGACCTCCTGAATCTGGGTTGTCAAGAAGGGCTGCAGAAAGCACTGTTTCTTCAGGGTGGGGGAGCTCAGACGGCTAAGGTTTCAAGGTCTGAGCTCATGGCGGGATAGGGAGCTCTAGGAGAGGAAATAGGCTCCCCAGTAGGAAGGTTATGTTAAAGGACCACTATAGTGCCAAGAAAACATACTCGTTTTTCCTGGCACTATAGTGCCCTGAGGGTGCCCCCACCCTCAGGGACCCCCTCCAGCCGGGCTCTGGGGAGAGGAAGGGGTTAAACTTACTTATTTCTTCAGCGCCGGGCGGGGAGCTTGTGACGAGACCAATTTCGCCACATTGCATTGGAGAAGCCTGGCTGCCCGCCTGCTGCCTTTGGACTATGGACCAGACTTTATGTAAATGTGTTAACCCAGATAGCTATGCCATGGAGCCCATTCGTGTAGTTAAAGACTTCAGCTCCATGGCAATTGAACTGTGTGAATAGGATCTGCACGCTCTTCGGTAGTTTTGTGCGCTCAGATCGCAGCTATCTGGGGATATGTGAAATGTCTGTGTGTTATGTGTAAAAGGTAACTTTATGTATTTTAAAGTGTTTTATGTCTTTTTGCAACCATGTGCTCAATGGAGTCTGCCTCTATCCCTGGATAATTGGATTACTTTCCCCATTGTCTCCAGGATAGAGGGCTCTGTAAAACCTGTTTGAGCCAGATATCCATGTGCCAGCCAGGGCCCAAAAGATACTTTTACTAACTTTTGAACCCCTGGTCGGATTCATGCCATTTTTTAATATGTTGTTCCCCTGAATGGATTGATTGTGAATATGTAATTTTATGTGAATGTGATGTATGGTTTTAAAGTTATGAAAGTTGGGTAGAAAGTATGTTTTAACTGTATGTGTAATTGAGTTTCCTCTCAGGATAAGGGGAGGGAATATGTGGGATGTAACTGATATGTGATTGGTTGTTTTATACCTCCCTGTGGGCGGTCCTGTATTTGAAAAGACTGTAATAAAAACCAGGCTGGGTGTGCCAGCACCTCAGACCACTGCTTGACCCTCAACACGGAGCCTTGTCTCGTTCTTGGGGGGATTCACTGTATGCTGTTAGAGACTGATTGCCAGGAGTGTAAGCTGATTGTCTGCTTTTCCTGTTCGTCTGCTAGCAGCTATTTGGGAGGTTCCAGTTCGGGAGTTGGAGTGCTATTTTGTATCCAGTTCGTGAGTTTGGTCTTCTGCAGTAGCTGTGCCTGCATCTCTGGAAAGGGGGCCGATCGCCTAAACGGTTTTTACCCCTTGTGTGCAAAATGGTCCGTTACAGAGCTCTTCTCCTCCTCTTCTGCTGAATGCGCATGCGCATTTACAATGCTTTCCTATGGACGCTGGCGTCTTCTCACTGTGAAAATCACAGTGAGAAGCTCGCAAGCGCCTCTAGCGGCTGTCAAGAGACAGCCACTGGAGGCTGGATTAACCCTAACATAAACATAGCAGTTTCTCTGAAACTGCGATGTTTATAAAAAAAAAAGGGTTAACCCTAGCTGGAGCAGGCACCCAGACCATCTCATTATGCTGAAGTGGTCTGGGTGCCTATAGTGGTCCTTTAATGGTTATTTGTATGTTTGGTAGGTTTCAAGCCCTGTCGGTGGCTCAGAACCTGGTGGGGTAGGGGTATACCCCTACCATGGTTAAATTATAATAAATGGTTGGCACTTTAAGTGATGTTATGTTGGTATAATGTTATATGTTATTTATAGTGGGGTCTTTTATAACGGAAGGATATGGAAGTAAGGGCGGGGAATAGGGCAATGACCCAATAAGTTTCTATGTTTATTTATATATTTAATAAAGCTGTGGACAATTTTACCCATATACCCTAGTGTCCGTGTTTTATTGGGAAAGGTATGTGGGGGGTTTGTCCAAGGTTCCGGATGCCCATATGGCGACGATACACCGGTGATGTAGCCCCATGTAACAAAAGCACAGCTTAGTGGAAAGGGGCCTTGACAGGGGTTAGGAGGTGGGCATAGGAGGAAGCTGAGTGGGATTGGTTAATGGAGGGTGAAAGGGCTGGGCTATATAAGTAGGCAGATATCTTGGAAAAATCACTTTTAACTTGCCTACCTGGCTGAGTTTGTCCCACGCTCCCTCCCTGGGTTTTGGCCATAGTGGGGTTCCCATTTTGTCACAGCGGCGGGATAGGGAGCTCTAGGAGAGGAAATAGGCTCCCCAGTAGGAAGGTTATGTTAATTATATATATTTAATAAATCTGTAGACAATTTTACCCATATACCCTAGTGTCCATGTTTTATTGGGAAAGGTATGTCCAAGGTTCCGGATGCCCATATGGCGACCATACACCGGTCATGCAGGTTTTGTAAAGTCTAAAATTACATATTAATTAATCTTCGCTAACAATAAGTTACCAGTGAAGTCAAACGTGCATTGCATATTAAAATCAATGGATAAATCATTTATGGACTGAATGAGTAGTATCAAACTGCACACAGAATCTACAACACGTGCATTAAAAGCTGCCTGGACGTGAGTTTAGGGGTTGTTCCAAATGACAGGCCCATAAATCTGTGCACAAAATGAAGGACAGTGATAGTAAGGATGGCTGTAAGCACAGTGATCTAACCCACCCCAACCTAGCACCTACCACAGAATCGAATTCACCCCTGTAGCACGGTCGTCTGGAGATTTACAATGGCATGGCACAAACCAAGCAAGGCCCACAAGCCTCATCATCCACAGTCAGCCAGGGTGCCCTGTCTTACATAACACATATGTTTATTTACTAAATTAGTGAGGGCTAAACTTGGCTGCCTGGAAAAGTTGCAAGTTCACAGTTAGTGAATAAACCCCTAGTTATTTCCACTGTAGGCAACGTGATGCAGCCCTGCTCGTTCTATTTCTTGTCTCAGTCACTTTCCCGTCCCCCTGGCATGCCAGTGGTTAAAGTCATTTTCCCAAGATAAAAATGTAAGTGCTGGAAGGTCTCCACAGAAGGCACAGTACCGTTGCTTTTAGTTAAAGTCACTTGCGAGTACATCGCGTTCATGGAGGGATTGAGCTGCAGGACGAAGGGGGGGCGTATGAGATGGAGGAAGATGTGACCTCATATTCTAGCAAACTGATTGGATGCCAGGCTCCAGGGGGTGAGAATAATATCTGCCAAAGTAAGACCTCTCCAACTTTTTGTTTTGTTTTATTTTGTTATTTTTTCTCGGCTCCTTGGGGGTCACACTGTCACCATGGTGAATAATTCACTTGCTGGCAGGGCTCAGACATGGGAAAAAATGGTGGGTGAATTACGGGGGGAGAGGGTGTAAACACAGCAAATATTTTGTTTAACCTATTATCTACTGAACAGAGGGACAAGGACACCATGCCAAGCAGAATCTGCGTTCAAGATGGAAAATTCAGACTGCGCAAAGACAATACAGTGATGGCACCCCGCCACCCCCCAATAACACGCAGGTCTAAAGGTCTGTCAGATCATTATACAGGAAATAAGAGCGCACTAATATTCCCGCAGCATCAGGAGATTTCAGAAAAACCTGCTATTTATTGTGAAAAGGGAAAATGGGTTCTGTGACACTGTATGGTGAACAAACACAAACAGAATCTACATTAAACATTCAAAGGAAAAGGAGAGTCAATCTAAATCCATCAGACAACAATGTAAAAACATAAAACATACATCCACCCAAAATATGTTCACCATATGGAAACATTTAATTAAATATAGAATTCACAATCATTAAAACATCATTTGTCCTTTGAGTACTGTGTACTATATTGCTCATTCGCTGAGAACTAAAGGCTTAAGGGGAAACTGCAAATATAATATTGGTTAACTCTGACAAGCTATTTACTGCAGAGCTTCACCGAAGCTTTGAGAGCTCTGCTGACTGGGAACTGGTTAAATTAGGTTTAGAAGGGATAAAGGCTTCTTAGATCTTGCTGTCCGGGGCCTCTTGAATTCTAAAGCATCCTTTTGTTGCATAATCCGACAGTAATTAATTTTCTCCTGAATTAATTACGAGATTCCCAAGCAGCGTAAGACTGATGTGGGGGGGGAGACAACGCACCGGTGGGATACATTTCACTTATGATAAATCCGGACTATTGATTTCACATCAGCTATAGATGTGCAAACATAAGGCTACAGGAATGTTTCCACTGCTACTAATGAAAGAATATTTAACAGAGTGAAAGCTAGATCACACAGGACATACTACGATGCCAAAGTTAAGGGGAACGCTAAACACCAGAACCCCTATTGCTTATTGTATTATTTCAGCTTAATTGGGGTGATATTTTATTTCATCCCAGAAGCAGCTGCTTTCATTATCGTAATTATTATTCCAAATAAATGAAAATGAATATACTGTACAGTTATTATAATGAAGACCTGAGAAGTGGGACTGCTACCCAACATAAAAGGAAAAATACATGTTATATCTTATAAGGATGCTCAAAGAATGAGAGGTACTTATACTCTAAACATGGCATAGTACAATCAACTCCCCCATATCCATTCCCCTTCAATCTACTGGATCTATAAATTGGAGGACAGGAGAGAACCTGACACCTGGAGAATAGGGGGAAATCTGATAACTGGAGGATATGGGGAAAACCTGTTATCTGAAAGATAGAGGGTGGACCTGACAACTGGACAGCAAAAAAATGGACCGGGTCGTGGCTATTCTCCGATCCGACTTAGAGTTCCAGGCATGCGGCTGCTTTTCCTGGTCTTACAAAAAAGTTTCCTGGGAGGCCAGCACCCACACGTTATATGTCCCCGGATAGCTCTCGACGTGATTGGTAGTCAGGGGACCGAGAGATACACAAACAAAGCTTCACCAAGTCACAGCACAGACCCAATCCGGCAAACGGTTCTATAGCATTTTAGGATGTCTCCCGGTCAGGCGCTTGATGCATAGGACAGATTCAGGCAATCCTCAGATGTCCCCAATTTTGGATGAGAGAAGAATAAGTATCCAGGGAGTCCCTATACCCCCTTTTATTTAGTCCATGTTGGAATGGGGTTCTGTGACAATGACAACTGAAAGTTAGGGGACACCCTTTTACCTGAAGGATAGAGGAGAATCTGACACCTGGAGGCTAGGGGAGTACCAGGGAACAGGAAAATACCTGATAACTGGAGGACAGGAGAGAACATGACAACTGGAGGATATTGGAAAAACTGACACCTAGAGATCAGGGGAGAACATGACACTTGGAAGATGGGGGGAGAACCTGGCAACTTGAGGACAGGGGATAACTTGACAACTGGAGGACAGGGAAGGACCTGTCAACTGGAGGATATTGGAGAACCTGGCAACTGGCGGATATTGGAGAACCTGGCAACTGGAGGATATTGGAGAACCTGACAACTTGAGGACAGGGGAGAACCTGACAACTGGAGGACAGGGAAGGACCTGTCAACTGGAGGATATTGAAGAACCTGGCAACTGGCGGATATTGAAGAACCTGGCAACTGGAGGACAGGGAAGGACCTGTCAACTGGCGGATATTGGAGAACCTGACAACTGGAGGATATTGGAGAACCTGACAACTTGAGGACAGGGGAGAACATGACACCTGGAGGATATGGGGAGAAGCTGACATCTGAAGGATAGGGGTTAATCTGACAATTGGATAAAAACTGGAGGACAAGAAAAGACTAGATAACTGGGGGCAAGGATAAGATTAAACAAGTTAAATACAGGACAGAAGGACAAGGCAGAGAAGCATAATAAAATGCCGGGACTGAGTATCTTAAACAGAAAAGGAGTGGAGAACAACAACGAAGAACAGACCTACGAGAACAAGACAAGATCAGACACCGGGAGGAGTGTAAAGAACTGGAGATCAGTCTAAATAACTTTTTGCATCCCAGTAATCTATAGCTAATGCCTTTATTCGGTTTCCATAAGTGAAGCTCAAGATTCATTGCAAATCTGAGTAGCTTCACCACCACCAAAGAATATTACCATGTTTGCTCAAAACCGCAAAAGGCATACATATCGATCAACATGTTATTTTACGGCCCTGTATGTATTTCTGTTTGGTACATGCATATTAAATAATACTGTAGAAAAGCTTTAGCCCTGCAGGGGCCAAGGTGATAATAATTCCTTGAATCATTATCCCACAAGTTTACATTTTGCGCAGTGTATAATTACACCAGATACACAAGCAGGGAGAGACAGAGTGAGAACAAATTCCTGACGGCTTGTGCCAAGGTACAGCATTCGAGAGACACATGTGAACAGGATAATGATTGATCCACGGAAATTAGGAGCTGATAAGGATTTTGGAACAGCTTCGGGCTGCTGGGCACATTGCCCCTGCTCAGGTGTGTGAACAATTAATTCCCAGGCTGTTTCTTGTTCTAGAGTAACTGTGTGATAGCTTCCTTGAATTGGATCAGGACCATTTATGATGAGGCTTTTCTATTTAGCATGAAAGAAATATAAAAGGCCCACTTTAATTTGTATCAGTCCAATGCTCACCTGTATGACCAGCAGCCGTGATCGCAGAACGCGAAAGGTTTAAAGAGACATTGCTAGCACCATATACACTTATCGTTCCATTGACTCTTGTTACTTGCATAGGTTATTGTGGAGTTATGTCATCTTCTCTCTAAGCTCTATAAAAAAAACTGTAAAGCTAACAGTCAGCCACTTCAATGCCCAAAGTAACCTTACGAAGCTCAAATATTTCACAGGGAGAAGCTATGCCTGCCTACTTGCAGTCATACAAGTACTTGTATGATATTTACAAACACAGTGCATCCACGCCAAATTAGTCCTCACAATCTCTGGCAGGTTACCGCAACAAAACACCTAAAGATCAGTTTCTTTTTTCACTTTTTTTTAACATTCTTTATTTTGTTCTGTTCACAAATGTAGCAATACAAAGGCACTAACTGGCATGTTTAGGCATAAATCCATAACACATAACAACCAAGGAGTGGTTGGTAGAGCATTTAAGATGATGGGAATTTTTGGTTTGGACGAGGGGGGAGGTGAGACACCAGTGGGTAAAGTTTTTTGTAAGAGTAAGGAGACTACCCCAATTCTCCCCCCAATAATGACAAACAATGAATATTGGATGAAACAGGCCACAGCATTTATTAAACTTACAACTGTAGGACTCATCCAAACTTTATTCTTTTTCTTTAATTCAAATATAAATAAACAGATAAATATATATACATACCATAATTAACATAGAAATTACACTTATTGCCCTACAGCCTCCAACTCAAATAACCATCCTTGCCAACGAACTTAACCAGGTGCCTACGCACCAAAACTTTACCCACTGGTGTCTCGCCTCCCCCCTCGTCCAAACCAAAAATTCCCATCATCTTAAATGCTCTACCACCAGCTGGCTTTTTGCTCGGTGGGCACGTCCTATTCGGTAACTTGAAAGTTTACCTTACAAAGCAGGGGAGGTTGAGACCCATCATGGCCATCTCCTACATTCCATCTGCTCCCCAACCCTGTTGGCAAGGACACGCTCCCCGCTAGCTGTGATGGAACAAAAACAGAAAATGAGGGTGGGTGGGTGGGTGGGAAGTTGTTTGCTGGCCAGAATCCCAAAAGGCACTGAGGTAACACTACAAACCCATAATCACTCCCCTAAACACATACAGCCAATCACTAGCACCATCCCCACACTCATACATGTGCCCTTGTCCGTTTAGCTATGCTGACTCCCCAGGGCCTTGTATGTACGTAGCGGGGAATGTGGTGCGACTAAGAGTAAGGAGACTACCCCAATTCTCCCCCCAATAATGACAAACAACGAATATTGGATGAAACAGGCCACAGCATTTATTAAACTTACAACTGTAGGACTCATCCGAACTTTATTCTTTTTCTTTAATTCAAATATAAATAAACAGATAAATATATATACATACCATAATTAACATATAAATTAACATATAAATTACACTTATTGCCCTACAGCCTCCAACTTAAATAACCATCCTTGCCAACGAACTTAACCAGGTGCCTATGCACCAAAACTTTACCCACTGGTGTCTCGCCTCCCCCTCGTCCAAACCAAAAATTCCCATCATCTTAAATGCTCTACCACCAGCCGGCTTTTTGCTCGGTGGGCACGTCCTATTCGGTAACTTAAAAGTTTACCTTACAGAGCAGGGGAGGTTGAGACCCATCATGTACATCTCCTGACATTCCATCTGCTCCCCAACCCTGTTGGCAAGGACACGCTCCCTGCTAGCTGTGATGGAAAACCCCCAGAAAATTAGGGTGGGTGGGTGGGAAGTTGTTTGCTGGCCAGAATCCCAAAAGGCACTGAGGTAAGATGATCCCTGTCCCACTACAAACCCATAACCACTCCCCTAAACACATATAGCCAATCACTAGCACCATCCCCACACTCATACATGTGCCCTTGTCCGTTTAGCTATGCTGACTCCCCAGGGCCTGGAGAGATGTAACATTTTGGACAGAAGGAAGTATACCACATGGCAACAAAAATGCCTCAGCTTGTTAAGGAGATATGTTAAAATAAGAAAGAACGAAATGGGGATTTACGTCAAAATAGCTAATCTCATGTAGCCCCAAGGAATGAGCCATCTTAGTGGATAAGGGCCTTGACTGAGCTAGGAGGCCGGCTAAGGTGCCAGTATAAATAGGTGGACTTTTTAGAAGCTGGTACTCCAGCTTCCGTTTAGCAGCGCTGTGTGCGGGCCGCGGATCAGGAGACCCGCCTTCTGAAGTGGCTGCTGGAGGCTGGAATGGCGTGGAGACAGGGTAGGATGGCAGGACACGTGAAGTTCAGCTCCGTTGCCGGAGAGAGCCTCGCTGGATGATGGGGCCACTGCGGTCGGCGGTGGTGCCGCTGGAGTACTGAGCTTGGTGGGAACCAGTCTGGTGGGCCTGGGGACTCCAGAAGTGGGTGGAGCCAGGCATCTGGAAGCTCCCTGCTAATCAGGCAAGTGCTGGGTCGAGGGGCTATGCGGGTGGCCCTTCAAGAAGGAGGGGTGCACTTGGGCGTGCTGCATTTGCCCTTGGGAGTGGGGCGCTGAGGCTGCTTATTGGTCCTTTCCCAGCAGTGGGTCCCTCTGCATTGGGGTGCCGCTGGGGTAAGTGGGGTCCCCAAAATAGTCGTAGGGTACTGTCTATCAACCCTGGTGATGTCTGCGCGACCGGCTCTCCTGGTGTGGGGGATCCGGTTCGGTGCAGAAGGGGTGGCTGGAGGGTAGGCGAGGAACTGTGCACCCTGCCCAGGACTTCTTCTCCTTTTTCCAGGTCAAGGAGCTGATCTTCATCACGACATTCCCAGCACTGGGTGTTTCCCTCGGTTGGTGCTCGAATGATGGACGTACGGCACTCTGGAGTGACTAGATCTCATGGAGCAGCCCAGCAGCCATCACAAGCCCGTGAGTCAGATGCAGTTTGCTGCAGTCTTTACAACACCTGATTAATTCCTGGGGGAAGGTGGGACAGCACAGGACTGATGTGGGCCAGGTGTGGGCGCTGGGGACAGTGACTCAGGTCGGTATTGGATCTGTTGTTGCTGGCGCTTCTGAGGGCGGGGCGGTGACGGCGGTGTCGGACTTGGGGGCCGAGAGGGTGGTGTTGGCGGGGGTGTCCCAGAGGTGGCCAGGCAGATTGCATACATCTCCTTTGCAGGGCCTTTGGGGGTCCACTTGAAGCAGGAGGTAAAGGAGAAGTTGTGGAGGGGTTAGTTCTGCGAGATATTTTGCTCCTTCCTTTGGAGGAATTTATCGACATAAAAGCTTTGCCTTTACAAGAAGGATGACAAAAATGAGGAGGAAGAAAAGTGTAAGAGGTACCGAAAGATTACGAAGTCTTTCAGTAATTGGCTGCGGGCATTTTGCATTCTCGCCAGCGTGCCCGGGGAAAAATGACCAGGGCTATATTCCTCCTTGTTTTGTCATTTTGATGGCATATCTCATGTACGGCGGGCTCGCGTGGTGGAACTATGACGAGCAGTTTTGGCAGCGGCTTTCGCCGAACCCTGGGATGAGGTGGGACCAGATGGAACTGCCTCTCTGGATGAAGCTGATGATGGCGCAGAAGACATCTCCCTTTCAGCAAGCGGCCGGCGCAGTGGGACAGTCCTTTAACGAGAGTCAGTGCAAGTGAGGATCAGCCTGTAGGTTTAAGCATGAGTGCTCAGAGTGTGGGGGCGCCCATGATCTCAACAGGTGCTTTAAACGTAAATGAGGTGCTGCCTCAGGGGCGGCCACAGTTGGTGCAACGCAATGCTACCGTGGCTACGCCGCTACAGTAACAAGGGTGCTGTGGATCTGTTATGGTTAGGTTTTCAGGTGGGCTACTTTATTTCCTTTCTGGAATGGAAGGGTACACGGGGTTTCCAGAATATGAAGTCAGTGTTGGATTTTCCAAAGGTGGTGAGGGAGAAATGGGGCAAAGAAGGATGGCTGAGAAGGATGGCCGGTCTATTTTTCTAACCTGCGGATTTCTCCTTTGGGGATGGTCCCCAAAAATGAGCCGGGCAAATTTCACCTGATACATCACCTATCTTATCCTATGGGCTTGTCTGTGAATGACGACATTGATGGGGACCTGTGCTCAGTTGCTTTCGCATCATTCAACCATAGTCGAGTTGGTTAAGCAACTTGCCAAGGGCGTGACTCCATCACTTGTTTGATTTTTTCGAGGGGGCTTAGTTCGTCAATTTGTGCCTTCCGATGGGCTGTTCGATTTTATGCGCATACTTCGAGACGTACTTCGAGACGTTTAGCTCCTTCCGGGAATGGGTGGTTCGGATGGAGGCTCGGAGTCGAGGTGTTGTCTACTATTTGGATGATTTTTGTTTGTTAGCCCAGTGGATTTCCAGCTTTGCCTTTATCTCCTGAGAGCCATTAAATGGGTAGCTGGGTGTTTTGGGGTGCCGCTCTCGGAAGGGCAAGACAGAAGGCCCGACAGAGTGTCCCAGCTTCCTGGGCCTGTAGATCGACACACGTCGGGGGAATGCCGACTTCATCAAGACAAGCTGGTTGCTTGGAGTGTATTGGCGGGAGTTCACTGGGCTCGGAAGGTTATGCTTCGCAAAATGCATTTGGATTTCATTTGGATCTTCAGCAGGAGCCTGGCAAGGGCCATTGCTGGGGTGCTGTCATCTTACCATTATCTCCGGGTGACATTGCCCATGAGGGCGGATCTGGCGATTTGGGATTCATTCTTACGGGACTTTAATGGGGCGATTCTTTTTCGGGAGGCTTCCATCTTAGCGGCAGATCTAGAACTGTTCAATGACGCTTCAGGCAGCATGGGCTTTGGGGCGTATTTCTAGGGCAGGTGGTGTGCAGAGCCTTGGCCGGCTGAGTGGACAGTGAGGCCGCTCATTCGTAACTTAGACTTTCTTAAACTTTTTCCACTGGTAGTGGGGCTATCGCTGTGGGACAACTTGCTTAGGGACAGAAAGGTGGTCTTTTACTGCGATAATATGTCTGTGGTGCACGCAGTCAACCACCTAGATGCATCTTCGGGGCCGCTGGTGCGCTTATTGCATAGTTTGTGTTGCTCTGTATGTCGATCAATGTGGATTTCTGATCATGCCATGTCCCGGGATATCTGAATGTGGTGGCTGACGCTTTGTCTCATTTTCAGTGGTCCCGATTTCGGATGGCGGCACATGGAGCGCAGGACGAGGGGCAGGCATGCCAGGTAGAGATTTGGGTGGGACGGCCACCCAAGGTAAGGTTTGGGATTCCAGGGAGGAGTCGTGGGTTGGATCGGAGAGGGAGGTATATGGGGACTCTCGCTTGGACGCAGTTCTGTTGTTCATGTATCAACTGCTGGTTTCTACGGCGGTCATGGATAAACACATGGCTGCGCTTGCCTTCTGGTTTAAGCTCCATGGATGGAAAGATCTAACAAAACATTTTGTGGTAAGACAAGCGCTAAAGGGCTTTTGGAGGGGCCGCAAGTCTGTGGATACGCGGCGGCCAGTGTCCTTAGGGGTTCTTGAGGGTTTGCTTCGGGTTTTGCCGGAGGTCTGCTTCAATAGTCCCTCTTTTTTCGCACCACATTTGTGTTAGCTTTTTTGGGAGTTTTCCAGATCAGGGATCTCGTAAGCACTACCGGGGTTGGGGGCCTTCAGTTGGTGGACATACACCTTCAGGAAGACTGGATTGTGGTTCATTTGGCTCGTTCAAAGACTGATGTGCAAGGACGGGGTAAGGATATTGTGCTGTACGCTCTTCCGTGGTCGCCATTGTGCCCGGTTGTCAATGTGTCACGGTATCTGGCTTTGGGTCCTCCCAGAGAGGGTTAATTTTTGCTACATTAGGATGGTGCTTTGGTTTCCAGTTTTCAGTTTTTTTACGTTTTTTGGATGGGGCTAGGGAGACTGGGGTTGCAACCCGGCCAGTTTGGAACTCATTCGTTCTTGCATCATGGAGGCTATGGAGGCGACCCAGTTGGGGCTTGGCGAGGGACTTGTAAAAAAGGTAGTCAGGTGGGAATCAGTTCGGTTCCAATCATACGTGCGCCTGGGGCTGCTGGAGGGTGATTCGTAGGGGTTGTATGATGCGCCCCACCCCCCTCTGATTGATTCTCTCCGTATTCCGTGTAGCCTGGATTGTCGGCTATTCTTTCGTTTTCCGGGGCTAAGAGGAGGGCTGCAGCTTGTGCCCAGGGTCAGCAGCTGTGCTTTCCTGTAGACCGGATTGCGATAAAATGGTTAGGTTACCGAGGCGTCAATTGGAGGGATATCTGTGGGACTTTGTTTAGTTTACTAGCTAGTGGGAGGATGCCAGACTTTGTGCACTTGCATGCCTGAGTTAATGATCTGGGGCTTGCCCCTCAGTGGCAGCTTGTAAAATGGATGAAGCAGAATATCAATCGGCTTCAGGATGTGGCCCCAGGGGTCTTAATGGTGTGGTCGGAGATGGTTCCCCGGCTACGGTGGCGGTACGTGAGTGATCCTGGTGCGCTTGCGAGGTGTAGGCATAAGGTGAATAGTTTAATGGCCAGTTTCGTTAGAAAAACTGGGGGGGTGGTCGTTAGACCTTGACACACAGTAGTCGCCAGGCATTTAGGGAGAAGCAATAGTAATTAACTGTATCTTTGTTTACAGAATAGGGGGGCAGCTCTGTCCCTCAATAAAGGAAATGACCAAAATACAAAGATAATTTTTATTTAAGCTCCAATTCCTCTTAAATCTCCAACAAAGACATTACAGGGAAAACTGGTCATGGGGGTTTATTACTATATTAGAAAATTATGGTGTTCCACTTTAAAATACGAATGACAATAATTAGTCTGTCCGTAAAACGTGTGAGGCTTTAAAGGGGCGGTGTGAAATGTACATGGGGAGGCGAAGTGCGATCCTTTCATAGAAAAAAGGCCACCAATGGGTTTTATGTGACTGTGGATGGTGAGAAATTAACACAGAACACAAAAATAAACAAGAAATGGAAAAAAGAGCATCAGAAACCAGTGAAGAGAACCATAAAACCTGGAGAAACGGGGGTGGGGCCTGACTGCAGAGCGGGAGGGTCGCAGGTTTCTGTTGCCCCTGCACTCTACCGCACAAAGACCCGAGTTCCACTGAACAGAACCCGTGACCCGATGTCTCTTGGCTCCCAAACAACTCTGGACACCGAGACCTACACTATGACACCACTCCTGAGGTTCTCCACACTGTTCCTGGTCGCACAGCCATTGAGGCCGGATTGCGATCTGGCAAGGTTACCGAGGAGTCAATTGGGGGGATATCTGTGGGACTTTGTTTAGTTTACTAGCTAGTGGGAGGATGCCAAACTTTGTGGACTTGCATGCCGGAGTTAATGATCTGGGGCTTGTCCCTCAGTGGCAGCTTGTAAAATGGATGAAGCAGGATATCAATCGGCTTCGGGATGTGGCCCCAGGGGTCTTAATGGTGTGGTCGGAGATGGTTCCTTGGCTACGGTGGAGGTATGCGAGGGATCCTGGTGCGCTTGCGAGGTGTAGACGTAAGGTGTAAAGTTTAATGGCCAGTTTCGTTAGGAAAACTGGGGGGGGGGGGGTGGTCATTAGACATTTGGAGCTGGAGGCTATGCTGACTGGTTATTTTCATTCCGACAGGGTTCACCTCTCGGATGTAGTTTGGGACATTTTAAACTTGGGGTTTCAGGAAGGACTGATCCTTTTCAGGAAGGCCTTATTTCTTCTGCGGGGCTGAGCTCAGACAGCTTAAGGGGTCAAGGTCTGAGCTTGTGTCGGGGTTAGTGAGCTGAAGGTTAAGGGTAAAACAGGCTCTTTGTTAATTACAGGTTAGTTATTCTGCTGTGTGAGAAGGGGTTAAGGGTTCATGTTATGTTTGGTAGGTTTCAAGCTCGTTGGTAGCTCAGAACCTTGTGGGGTAGGGGTATACGGGTATATTGAAATAAAATGGCACTTTATGTATTATGTTTATGATGTTGATTGTTTGTTATGTAAATGTTTATTGCTTACAAATATGGGTCATTGCCTTTTTCATGACGTGAGGGATATGTTATGTTACAGGGTGGGGTTGGGGACAATGACTTTATTTATTGGTGCTTATGTTAAAGGACCACTATAGTGCCAGGAAAACATACTCGTTTTCCTGGCACTATAGTGCCCTGAGGGTGCCCCAACCCTCAGGGTCCCCCTCCCGCCCGGCTCTGGAAGGGGGAAAGGGGTAATAACTTACCTTTTTCCAGCGCTGGGCGGAGAGCTCTCCTCCTCCTCTCCGCCCCTCCGGCTGAATGCGCACGCGCGGCAAGAGCTGCGCGCGCATTCAGCCCGTCGCATAGGAAAGCATTTACAATGCCTTCCTATGGACGCTTGCGTGCTCTCACTGTGAAAATCACAGTGAGAAGCACGCAAGCGCCTCTAGTGGCTGTCAATGAGACAGCCACTAGAGGATTAGGGGAAAGGCTTAACCCATTCATAATTATAGCAGTTTCTCTGAAACTGCTATAATTATGAAAAAATGGGTTAACCCTAGAAGGACCTGGCACCCAGACCACTTCATTAAGCTGAAGTGGTCTGGGTGCCTAGAGTGGTCCTTTAAGTTATGATTAATATATTTAATAAAGCTGTGGACTTATTTGACCCATATAACATCAGTGTTTGTGTCTTTTTTTGGGTAGATGATGGGTGAGTTTTATTCCACCAGCCCATATGGCGACGATGCGCCTGTCAAGAGGTATGATGCATTTAAGTCGAAATGTAGCTGCTCTTTCGATTGAAGCGTTCAATGTTACAATATGACTATCTGAGTTCTCTAAATTCTCATTTTATTTTAACAAACCTTGGGTCGATCATTAAATCTGCAACAGTCAATAGGTAAGTACTATTTCTTAATTGACTAAGATCTAAAGCAGAACTTTGTAACCCTTGACTTTAATTCTCCAAAAGGGGTTTGTTGTATATTGGTCAGGCCAGGATGTAACCTGCAGGGGTCGGAAATATGCAGCCTGACCCCAAACAGATATGTAATCCTAGATTCTGACCACCTATGATGCGCAGCAGATTCCTGGCAAGCACAGAATCAAATTACTGCCTAGTCCATGCATGTTCCTTCCCTGTCAGAGTCTCCGCACACCTGACATTAGCTTCTTTCCTGCTTACTGTTTGACACACAGTAGTCGCCAGGCATTTAGGGAGAAGCAATAGTAATAAACTGTATCTTTGTTTACAGAATAGGGGGAGGTAGCTCTGTCCCTCAATAAAGGAAATGACCCAAATACAAAGATAATAATTTTTATTCAAGCTCCAATTCCTCTTAAATCCTCAACAAAGACATTACAGGGAAAACTGGTCATGGTTTTTTTTACTATATTAGCAAATGACGGTGTTCCACTTTAAAATAAGAATGTCAGTAAAACGTGTGAGGCATTAAAGGGGCGGTGTGAAATGTACATGGGGAGGCGAAGTGCAATCCTTTCATAGAAAAAAGGCCACCAAAGGGTTTTATGTGACTGTGGATGGTGAGAAATGAACACAGAACACAACAAAAAAACAAGAAATGGAAAAAGGAGCATCAGAAACCAGTGAAGAGAACCATAAAACCTGGAGAAACGGGGGTGGGGCCTGACGGCAGAGCGGGACGGTCGCAGGTTTCTGTTGCCCCTGCACTCTACCGCACAAAGACCCGAGTCCCGCTGAGCAGAACCTGTGACCCAATTTTTCTTGGCTCCCAAATGATTCGGGACACCGAGACCTACACGATGACTCCACTCCCGAGGTTCTCCACACTGTTCCTGGCTCTCCCGCCATCCCAACGCAATATGAGACAAAGCATGAGTCACCGTTCCCCCCTTCTATAGACCGGTGGGGGTTATCCCGGTCCCCACCAATCTGACACACACAGCCACAAGGACTACAACTGCCCTCCTTGGCTGGGATCCAGAAAGCGCCGAGCCCATCAACCTGGCGGACGAAATACCAAGGCCTCCACTCACACAACCCCAACTTACCAGCCTGAACCTTATTTTCCAGAAGTTCTGGGACAGGCTGGAGTAACGCCTCACCAGGGCCTCCCCGATCCACGGAGTGAAGACACTGAGGATGGTGAAGAGGAGACGGAGCGGACCGATCTCGGGTAAAACCTGTACCCTTCCGCCCGCAACGACCGCTGTCAACCCATCCGAGCCGAAGGTCACTAGGGGACACCCTGTAAAGCTTCAGCCACCTTGCTGGAAGCCCACCCTGTGGCGAAACATGGAGGCCATCCACAGCGCCCGTTCAGGGAATACCCGCGCGGACATTGACTCTTAGTGACCCAGTCACTTGACCCATATACTCACACTTAATGATCCCTCTCCACACCTCGGCTATACCCTTCTCTTCTACTCATGAAGCAGACCGGTCTGCTATCTAAGCCCCTAGATGCCCTCATAATGGCAGTTGTTTAGATTACAATGACGCTTCTGTGTGTCCTTAGTCAGACCCCAGCATTTAAAGGGGGCTATCCCCCATACACCTGGTCTCTAGCTTGTAACCAACCATATCTCTCCGGAGCAAAACCTAACTTGAACACGCGTTACTTACTCCTACAGGAAAGCTAATATTAGCCTGTAACAATTAACCTGAACGTTGCACTAGAATAATCATAAACACTTATCTAACTTGCTAACCTTATATGTGTTCACACTACTAAAAATTTATGTTTAAAGCCTGTATTATAACGCACAGTTTACGCACAGAGTGATGCCTGAGGAGCCTATAAATCCCTTACAATTAGACGGACGCATCACTGTTGGCCTGTAGTTAAACCTGCATTGTTACCTTAAAATATAAAAAGAGGCTGACCCAAGTGGGAGTTTACGCACTGAATATGACTTGTATACCATGCGTTGATATGCCCTAACCCCCTGTTTGGCATTCAGTACTGTCTTAATCTATGACTCAATAAAAACATAGATTGACAACAACAAAAACCTGTAGAAACCCTTAGAGAAAGGAGAAATCCATACAGAGTGAGAAGAAATGTGGGAGAAAGTATGGCCAATGAGAAAGGTCAAGAAGAAAACCACAAAACGGTTAGAAAGATACAGGAGGAGCACCTGTAGGTAGCCATGATAAATGTTAAAAATCATCAACTGAGGAACCACATGAGAAAGATGTCAGGGTTCCCACAATAAACCAGCGTGATTCTTCCACTCAATACCACTCTCTGCGCCACTCTGGCATCGATGGGATCAATAATTACATGAGATGTTACTTACCAGAGCAGAATTTTAATGGCGATGCCTTGCATCATTTCAGTGTCAAGAATGTCAGAACAGAGTGGCACATTCTCCAACTAACCAGAGCCTCCAGCCCAACTAACCAGAGCCTTCAGCCCAGACCAGACAAGGGCCATTAAGCAAGAAGAAAAAGCAAGAAGAAAAAACAGACTGGGAACATAAGGGTGGCTTCAAGCAGGTTTATTGGAAATCAGCCATTTAATGTTCTCGGGTCCTGCCTGAAACCCAATTTTTTATGTCCAGTCCATTTTCTTGGCAGGTGGGGGCCTTAAAAAAAAATGTTCCCCTCCAGGTGACTAGGGGTACCCAAACCCCTAGTCACCCTCCCAAAAAAAAACATTATCCCCTTACCTACCCCCCTCACCCTAAAAATATTGATGGGGGGACCTTTAACTAAGTACCTGTAAAAAAAAAATAAAACTTACCATTCAATGTTTTCTTTCTTCTAAAATCTTCTTTTTTCAGCCCCAAAAAAGGCCAAATAAAAAGGCCATAATAACCAACGTAATTATAAAAAAAAAAAAAAAAAATCCATCTTCACGCGGTGAGGGCTCCACGCAGACTGAGCTCTGCAGGGCGGGGGAAGGCTTATAAAGCCTTGCTCCGCCCTGCAATTAGGCTCAGAGCACTCTGATTGGTGGGTTTAAGTCATCCAATCAGAGTGCTCTGACAGGTAAATGAAGAGACTGCCAGGTAAGTCTCTACAGTTTGAAATCCACCAATCAGAGTACTCTGTGTCATTTTACAGAGCGTGGGAAAGTTCTAATTTGACTCATAACTCTCTGAAGGGTGGATTAAGTAACCAATCAGAGAGTTATGAGTCAAATTACACACCATGGGAAAATTGCAAAGAACTTTCCCACGCTGTGTAAAATGACACAGAGCACTCAGATTGGTGAGACAGGCTGCTCACTATTTAATAGACATGCCCCTACTCGCGGTATAGCGAGTAGGGGCATAATTTACCAATACTATACCAATAAATACTATTTACCAATAAAGTAATGTTTACTTAGTATTAGTAAATTTGGCTGAAAGACCGTGGGAATTAGGGAGTTATCTACTTATTCATCCCTGTCATTACATTGACAGGCTAAGTAACTTACATTTTATATGACTGTATGTTACTTGATTGTTGTAAGTGTTGCAAATGCTTACCGCTGAATCCTGGCTATGTTTGTATACTTTTAATTTAAAATTGTATACAATGTTACATTCTTCTTCTTTCACTGGGTAAGTATATTAGTACTTAGGCAATACTGTGCTTCGGCACTTCGGAAATTTCGGAACTTCGGGACCTCGGCAATTCGGCACTTCGGCAATTCGGCACTTCGGCAATTCGGACAATCGGAAGTACCCGAATGTCCGAACTGCCCGAAATTCGTCCGAATTCATTTTCAGACTGAAACGAATTGCACATGTCTAATTGCTATTTAGTGTCAAGACTGACAACCAATGTATCCACATTTCATATGGACAACAAGGGACACTTTCATTTTAGGGGTGTGAGCGGGCTTGTGACCAGGGGCATGGCTATTCTGGATGTAAATGGGGTATGGCCATGGTAAGGGCTATTCTGGGTGTAAATGTGGGTGTGGCCAAAGGTGGGGCTGTTCTGAGTCTGAGTGAGGATGTGTGAGAGGCAGGGCTGTTCTGCGTGTGTGGTCAGGGGCGGGTTGTTCTGGGTGTGACTGAAGGTGTGACAAGGAGCGGGGCTGTTCTGAGTGTGAGTGAGGGTGTGACAAGGAGTGGGGCTTTTTTGAGTGTGAGTAAGGGTGTGAACAGGGGCAGGGCTGTTCTGAGTGTGAGTGAGGGTGTGACCAGGGGCAGGGCTTTTCTTGGTGTGTGGTCAGGGGCAGGGTTGTTCTGGGTGTGACTGAGGGTGTGACCAGGAGCTGGGCTGTTTTGAGTGTGAGTGAGGGTGTGACCAAGGGCAGGGCTGTCCTGGGTGTGACTGATGGTGTGAAAAGGAGCGGAACTGTTCTGACTGTTTTTGGTGGGGTAGCCATGGGTGGAGCTGTTCAGACTGGAGTGTGGTCAGAGCAGGGCTGTTCTGCAAAATTGTAGGTGATTTACGAATTATAATTTATATAACTAAAATGTAACTAAAATGTAACTTAGAAGAAGAACACTGTATCTTATGTACACAGATTCAAACACATTTATTGTAGCTTAAAGACACACTACTGTGAGTATTATTGCTGTGGAGCTCTGTTATACACTCAGACATATTACTGGGAGTATTATTGCTGTGGAGCTCTGTTATACACTCAGACATATTACTGGGAGTATTATTGCTGTGGGCTCTGTTATACACACAGACACATTACTGGGAGTATTATTGCTGTGGAGCTCTGTTATACACTCACACACATTACTGGGAGTATTATTGCTGTGGAGCTCTGTTATACACTAAGACACATTACTGGGAGTATTATTGCTGTGGAGCTCTGTTATACAGTTAGACACATTACTGGGAGTATTATTGCTGTGGAGCTCTGTTATACACTCAGACACACTATTGGGAGTATTATTGCTGTGGAGCTCTGTTATACACTCAGACACATTACTGGGAGTATTATTACTGTGGAGCTCTGTTATACACTCAGACACATTATTGGGAGTATTATTGCTGTGGAGCTCTGTTATACACTCAGACACATTGCTGGGAGTATTATTGCTGTGGAGCTCTGTTATACACTCAGACACAACAACAATATGGAGAAAAGAGAGACAGAGGGATATGTGCCTAAAATATGGGGGATGCAGGGAATACAGGAGAGGCCTCTGGATACAGGGAATACAGGAGAGGCCTCTGGATATAGGGAATACAGGAGAGTCCTCTGGATATAGGGAATACAGGAGAGGCCTCTGGATACAGGGAATACAGGAGAGGCCTCTGGATACAGGGAATACAAATTCAGAAATTGTGAATAAAACTGACAAACGAAGTGTAAGGTGCTGGAACTTCTAACATGAAGTAAATAACAGAGAACACAAGAATGAAGATTGGAAACTGCCCCAAAACGCAAATTATTCACTGCATTAACTCGCATCGGTGCCGGACAGGACAATTGCCAATCACAAGTAGCTATAATATTAAAGGTAGATCAGGCAGAGCGTTTGCATATTCCCAGGTAACTCTGGATACAGGGAATACAGGAGAGTCCTCTGGATATAGGGAATACAGGAGAGGCCTCTGGATACAGGGAATACAGGAGAGGCCTCTGGATACAGGGAATACAGGAGAGGCCTCTGGATACAGGGAATACAGGAGAGGCCTCTGGATATAGGGAATACAGGAGAGGCCTCAGGATACAGGGAATACAGGAGTGTCCTCTGGATACAGGGAATACAGGAGAGTCCTCTGGATACAGGGAATACAGGAGAGGCCTCTGGAAATAGGGAATACAGGAGAGTCCTCTGGATACAGGTAATACAGGAGAGGCCTCTGGATACAGGGAATACAGGAGAGGCCTCTGGATACAGGGAATACAGGAGAGGCCTCTGGATACAGGGAATACAGGAGAGGCCTCTGGATACAGGGAATACAGGAGAGGCCTCTGGATACAGGGAATACAGGAGAGGCCTCTGGATACAGGGAATACAGGAGAGGCCTCTGGATACAGGGAATACAGGAGAGGCCTCTGGATACAGGGAATACAGGAGAGGCCTCTGGATACAGGGAATACAGGAGAGGCCTCTGGATACAGGGAACAGGAGAGATACAGGAATACAGGAGAGGCCTCTGGATACAGGGAATACAGGAGAGGCCTCTGGATACAGGGAATACAGGAGAGGCCTCTGGATACAGGGAATACAGGAGAGGCCTCTGGATACAGGGAATACAGGAGAGGCCTCTGGATACAGGGAATACAGGAGAGGCCTCTGGATACAGGGAATACAGGAGAGGCCTCTGGATACAGGGAATACAGGAGAGGCCTCTGGATACAGGTAATACAGGAGAGGCCTCTGGATACAGGGAATACAGGAGAGTCCTCTGGATACAGGGAATACAGGAGAGGCCTCTGGATACAGGGAATACAGGAGAGGCCTCTGGATACAGGGAATACAGGAGAGGCCTCTGGATACAGGGAATACAAATTCAGAAATTGTGAATAAAACTGACAAACGAAGTGTAAGGTGCTGGAACTTCTAACATGAAGTAAATAACAGAGAACACAAGAATGAAGATTGGAAACTGCCCCAAAACGCAAATTATTCACTGCATTAACTCGCATCGGTGCCGGACAGGACAACTGCCAATCACAAGTAGCTATAATATTAAAGGTAGATCAGGCAGAGCGTTTGCATATTCCCAGGTAACGCCACCTCCCCCACGCCGGCATCTCATTTTTTCCGAGACCCGAGAATAAAGCAAGCTTTGTTTCTGCTAAAACCAATCTGAAAATTATCCCGGACAGAAGGGGGACCTGCGAGCGATTGTTATCTGAAGGCTTCTTAATGTCTCCCAGCAGTGACATAGCATGGTGCATTGTAATTTAAACTTCAACCCGATTATTAGAAACTCAAGCCAACTGCCCTATAATAATCATAAGGAAAAAAACAAAAGCAGAATAGCAGACACAACCACTTTCTCCCTCTATAATCACCCACTGCTGATATAATACTTTGCTCTTCCTGTTTCTTATGCAATCTAAACGCACTTTAAGAAAATCCAATTAAAGTGCATTAACTTGTTGGTAGCTACAGTAGAGAAGTAAAAAAGAAAAAGGGTGGCCTTCGTGACCAGAAAATGATTAAATAACAGATAAACCAAATTAAACAGTAAACAAAATGTAATATCGGGTGAGTATCTGACATACAATGTTTCCAGTAAATATAAAAAGACAACCTAGATTAATAGTTTGGCCCACGACAATCACTATTATCTCTGGATACAACTACTCAATAAAATATAAAAAATCCCTGTCAAATGTAGTTAAAGGATCAATATAGTGTCAGGAAAACAAAGCGGTTTTCCTGACACTATAGCCCTAAGGGTGCCCCCACCCTCAGAGTCCCCCTCCCGTGGCGCTGAAGGGGTTAATCCAGCGCCGGACTCCCTCGGCACTGGTGACCTCTCCTCCCCCGACGACGTCAGCAGAGCCGAAAGCGCAGCAAGTGCCGCACGCGCATTCAAAGTATCCATAGGAAAGCATTTTTCAATGCTTTCCTATGGCCGCTTTGCATGATGGAGGCATAATATGCCTCCAGCATCGCACATGCGCCTCTAATGGCTGTCCGAAAGACAGCCAC
Organism: Pelobates cultripes; assembly: GCA_933207985.1. Taxonomy (NCBI): domain Eukaryota; kingdom Metazoa; phylum Chordata; class Amphibia; order Anura; family Pelobatidae; genus Pelobates; species Pelobates cultripes. Next base: position 931,596 of record OW240916.1, read on the forward strand.
TAGAGGCTGGATTAACCCCAAATGTAAACATAGCAGTTTCTCTGAAACTGATATGTTTGCATCTGAAGGGTTAAAACCTAAGGGACCTGGTACCCAGACCTCTTCATTGAGCTGAAGTGCTCTGGTTGACTATAGTGTCCCTTTAAATGAACATTTAGTGTTAGGAAGAGGAGAAATGGAACAGTTTATGTTTCTCCTCTTTATTTGAAATGTTTGCCTAGTCTGAACAAGATAATGGTTTAATTTGATCCATCTTTAAAGGGACACTATAGTCACCAAAACAACGTTAGCTTAATGAAGTGGTTTTGGTGTGTAGCTCATGCCCCTGCAGTCTTACTGCTCAATTCTCTGTCATTTAGGAGTTAAATCACTTTGTTTATGCAGCTCCAGTCACACCTTCCTGCATGTGACTTACACAGTCTTCCTAAACACTTCCTGTAAAGAGAGATCTAACATTTAGATTGAGCGGCAGTTGATCAGATAACATGGCAGCTCAGCCAATATTATTTAAAAATATAGTATTGTTTCATTTTAAAAATGAAAAGTGAAAGTATGATCTTATTGGTCCCAATAAGAAAAATAAGACTTTACCTTTTCTTATTAAAAACAATAAAACACACCAAATATAACAAAATGAATGATCGCTGTATAGGCTCCACGTTCTACCCATGTTATAGCAACTGAGTTATTAACGCCAGCCTAGTAAAATTAACGCTAACGGAACCTTAATGTACAAAATGCTTAACTAGTATAACTCAAACATATACCCAAATATAAAATTAGTGCACTGTACAAACATACCCCAATGCTCTTAATACTGTGTAACCATTGTCTTGAAATGTGCATGCGGATTGCCTTTGGGGTACCCCATGCCTGTTTGTTTTCTTAACATGCACTGCAAAAATAAAAAATTTATTTAAAAAAAACAATAAAACAAGGAAAAACAGATGGGAAAAGGATGTGTTGAAAAGCAGAGACTGCAAATATACAATGCAGCTTTAACGATCCTGACTGCAAAAGCTGAAACTTGACTTTTAGAAGTTTAATTAAACCTGCAGGTAAAAGGTGCAATATGAAAACTTCCCCACAGAGCTTGCAGTCATTCAGTAATAAAAATTCTGCGCCATAAGATGATGTCCACAGAAGCTTACAATCTTTTACCATTTTAGTGAAACAATGTATTCAGGACGCAGAGCGATGCAGTGAATGTGGAAAGTTCTGTTACAGACTGTCCCATTTCCCTTACTGAACCCAACTGTCTGACAGCTAGTTTGCAGGACAAATGTGGTCTGTTTGTATCTGCGAGAGATTCTCATGGAAGTGACTCACAGGGAGCTGAAAGAGAAGCCAGGGGCAGATGTTAACGATGGGGGATAGTGGTAATAGAAGAATGAAGATCCCCCTCCCCACGCTGTCAGAACCACACACACCGAAATGTAATGAAAACTGCAAAAATTGAGCTTGAAAATGTTTCTATATCAGCTGTTTTGCAAATCAGTGTCTAGTGAATATACCCTGTGACATAATGCTTGGAAGCAACATCAGGATGTATGGAAGGTGGACCAGCTCCTACATCGAGAACAATGCAGAGAATGCTGCCGAAGTGCTTTCTGCTATTTAATGATGCTGTCACTGTGCTGCAAGGACGCTTCCTTGGTGTCCCCCAAAGGGACTGAGGGACAGGAACCTAAAATCAGCACTATCCCCGGTGGGTTAATTGGGAGACCTGAGTTACATGTGTGTTCATTTTATCCAAATTCCCCCAGAGAGGGTATAAAGGAGAGAATTTCAGAATTTCACTGACACTGTTTGGTGCCTTAATAATTTAGACTGATATAATCATTATACATATTTTTTTATTATTATATTGCACCCGTATAATGGACAGCAGCAGCCATGCCCTGCATTAACCCTGCAAGCAGCACCATGGCAGCCATAAGGATTAGGAGCTGTATGGCTGAAAGTGTCATAGCTGCTAAGTAAAGCCCTCTCAGGCGGTGGGCCAGAGGACCTCAGAGACAGTCACAAGCTAGCACTGCCACCCACAGCCTCAATCCCTGGGACAAGTGCAGAGATTACTGCCAAATCACGTTAACTCCTGCTAACCCGAGCCTCACACACATCGCAGAGGCTTCCACTGCCAAAGGCAGCTCAACTGGGCTTAGTCTCTAAAGCAGGAACTGCAGGAATGACAAGGGAATTTAAAATCTACAGAGGCGAGCTGAGTAACCGTTTGCAATTCCTTAGACCCACCAATCATTATTGGTTTAGTGATGAAACCCCAGTGGGGCATAAAACAAAACCTGGCATGCCAATTTAATAATATTAATTTTATTTCTAAAGCGCCAACAGGTTCTGCAGTGCTGTACAATAGATGGACTATCAAAAACAGGAAGTTGCAACAAGACAAGCTGGATGCACATGACCCGAATTTGCTGAGGGCTCTACTGAAACCAGCTTCCACTGTAAGGGGACACAAGAGACATTTAATGTATGCCTTGTCAAACATCAGCTGTATAAATGATCACATAGTACATATTCAGCTAGCAGTCCGCTCTCCGTCCCATTGCCCGAAATCTGGCATTATATAGACATTTTGCCCATTAGCCCCGTTCAATAACAGCGAGCACAAAAAAAAGAAGGTGTATATTTACTGCTCTGTACGTGAGGTTTGGAGCTACCGTGAACCATCAACCTTTACAAAAATGTTGCACCATTTACTGCTGCGTCCAACGCCCATCTGTTACAATAGGAATCGGCATGTGAAAAATCTGATTGTTTCCACGATATAAATTCATGTTCTATACGATTTGTGATTTGTTCACTAGATATCACATTACTTCATTGTATAAATAAACTCTACACTGCGTATACTGGAGCGATGGACGAAAGGCATCATAGAAACTGTGTAAACAAATCTCGAATTCCAGTTTGCTTGAGTGGACAGGGCACTTTCCAGCATTTGCTAAATGAAGCAAGCGACGTAGCAGCAGCTTGTTCAAAGCCTCGGGCAGTGTGGTGACACCACCAAGATGGAATTGTTATACATTTGAAAGTTTGTTTACTTGTTGAAATATGTAGAAAAGGATACAAATTTGTTATGGGATCTTGTACAGTCGCTTTTCTCAGCTCCAAGCTGAATATTTCTGGATCAGTCAATCTGAAACCTCAGGGCAAACTGTAAGATCCCCAGCGCATGCCAATGGAAAGGTAAACATTAGTGGTACCATTAAGCCTAGACCTCAGCTCTGTCATTATTATTATTATTAAGCGCTAACAGATTCCACAGCGCTGTTCAATAAGTTGACTAACAAACAAGTATTTGCAATACGGCAAGTTGTTCGAACAGGAACAGAAAGTGCTCAGGGCTCTGCCCACATCAGCTTCCATCCTGGCTTCATTTCTTATGAGGTTCTCTCATGTAGACTGTGGTAGACTTCCTGGAACCCCGACTGGGTACCTCCGCCAATCGCTGCTTCCTAGTATCACCAAGTACCACAAGCACCGCACCGGACACCATAAGCACCAGAGACCCCTTAGCCACCGCAGCTTGGCTGGGGTCTCGCCGTCCCTTCCCACCCTGGACCAACACTTGGATCCAGCTCCCAGTGGGAAGACCTCTCTTCCAAGAGAGTATAGCTGTATACTGTGATTATAGCAATCCAAAGAGCAGGGGTATAGCTGGTATAGCTTTCTCCCACACACATGAGACGAGGCTCTATGCTGGGGATGAACTGGTTTATTGGGAGCCACACACTGCCTTTTATGCAACTCCCCATGCAAGGGGTTTCCTTAATTACATTCCAGGGGCATTCCCCGCTGGACCCGAGAGGAGACTGTGGCAAAGTACACATCTAAATTAAATTATCTGCCAGTACAGAATATGCAATATAACAATACCTCAAAAGTACCCCCAAAACATGAAAATCCCAGTTACATCCCCTGATAGCCCCGATCTGGGGGTCCAACATATCCAAAAATCACCCGGATCAGTTCAAGGGTTCAGGAATTTCATGGAAGTCATAATTTGACTGACCGCACGCGTGGTCCTATGCCCAAAACAATTCCATGAAATCATGGCTAGCGGTCGGTCTACTTCGGTAGTTTAAAAATGAGCAAACTACCGAACTTAGTCAATAGTCTTACCTTGGAGCTTGTTCACCTTGTTCCTGGTAACGTTTCCACCGAACAGTGCTCTTCTAAGTGGTGTAGAACCGAAAGCAGGCCATGCTGGAAATCCAGCGTTGTTCGGGAGTTTCTGTGTCTGATTTCAGTTCCATGAGATTCATACCCAAACACCGCTGCCTGCATTCGCGGGAACAAGATGGCCGCCACCTCGTAGTCGTTCATGCAAACAGCAGCCACCCAGACAAACAATTAGAACATGCAGTGGAACGTGTTACAAACTGTCAATTAGGCTTAACAAGCTCCCAGATTACAATTTGGTTTGTGCGGCTGTTCGCTTCTCGAACCCAGGGCCGCCATCAGGGGTGACAACCATGACGGTTGTTACGGGCCCGGCGGTCCTGGGGGGCCCAAGCTGCTCTGGCAGTCCCAGGCCCCACTTTCTTTCTCTGCACACATAGATAGCAAATATTGCTATCTATGTGGGCAGCAGCGGACCCCAGCTCCCTGTTACCGCAGAGGGGGCCCAGCACACAGCTTCTACTCTCTTCTAATAACTCTCGCAAGACCCGGTTACCATGGCAATGCTCCACGGGTCTCGTGAGAGTTATTAGAAGAGAGGAGAAGAGAAGAGGCAGTCTGCTGAGCCCCCTCTGCAGTTACAGGGAGCCGGGGGGCCCCCCATGCCACCGGACCACCAGGATCATGGAGTCTCCCCCCTCCCTGGACACAGGTAAGCAGGGAGGGGCGAGAAACATTTAATTAAATTTAATATAAAATGAAAAAGATTAATGGGAAAATGCCCCCCCCCCCCAGTTTGCACATTTACACACACACACACTGCATACACTAACACAAAACACACACTAACACAACACACACACTGCATACACTAACACAACACACACTCTGCATACACTAATACAACACACACACTGCATACACTAATACAATACACTGCATACACTACACACTAACACACTAACTGCATCCACTACACTGACACACACTCTGCATTCGCTACACATTAACACACTCTGCATTCACTACATTAACACACACTCTGCATCCACTACACACTAACACACTCTCTGCATTCACTACACATTACACTAACACACACTCTGCATCCGCTACACACTAAAACACTATCTGCGTTCACTACACATTAACACATTCTGCATTCACTACACTAACACACACTCTGCATCCGCTACACACTAACACACTCTCTGCATTCACTACACATTAACACACACTCTGCATTCACTTCACATTTACACACACTCTGCATTCACTGCACTAACATACACTAAATTCATTACACTGACACACTCTGCATTCACTACACACTAACACACACTCTGCATTCACTAAACTATGCACACACTCTGGATTCACTATACTGACACACACTCTGGATTCACTATACTGACACACACTCTGCATTCACTACACTAACATACACTCTGCATTAACTGTACACAAAACAGCATCCACTACACAAACATCCTGTTTTCACAGTACACACACTACATCCACCACACATTGAAACACTCTGCATTCACTATACACAGACACTGAATCTAATACACACACTATATCCACTACAGACACTGCATCCACTAAACACATTTCATCTAGTACACACAAACACTACATCCACTACACAAACACACACTCAGGGCCGCCATCAGGGCATGACAACTGCAACGGTTGTCATGGGCCCGGCGGTCCTGGGGGGCCCGGACTGCTCAGGTCGTCCGGGCCCCAGATTCAGTGGGTACATACCGGGTCGCAGGGGGCCCTGCGACCCGGTATGTACCCACAGGGCCAGCCTCTTCTCCTGGGGGGCCCAGCAGCCGGTCACCTCAGGGGCCCCCCAGAGGCTGGCCCTGAAAGCCGGCCGGCGCGCGAGGGAGCACTCTCCTCTGCTGCTTCCTCTTCAGCTCCCTCGCGCGCCGCGTACTGATGCCGGAGCCGGAAGATGACGTCATCTTCCGGCTCCGGCATCAGTACGGTGCGCGAGGGAGCTGAAGAGGAAGCACACAGAGAGTGCCTTCCTCACACTGGCCGTCCACGGGCCCACACGCCGGGTGTCAGGGAGGGAGGGGTGGGGAAATGGAATTTGGGAGGGGGAAAGAAATGGGATGGGTGGGGAGAAATCAACTTGAGAGGGGGGGAATGAGTGAAAATGGAGGGGGGGAAAGAAATGGGAGGGGGGAGGAAATCAAATTTGGGAGAGGGGGAAGGAGGAAATGGGAGGGGGAAATAACAGGGAGGGGGGAGGAAATCAACCCGAGAGAGGGGAAGGAGTGAAATGAGGGGGAAAGAAGTCTTGAGGGGGGAGGAAATCAAATCTTAAGAGGGGGGGAAGGAATGAAATGGGGGGAAAGAAATGAAATTTGAGGGAGGGGAAGGAATTAAATTTGAGGGAGGGGTTGGGAAATGAAATGAAATTCTGAGGGAGGGGGACAGGAATGAAACTCTGAGGGGGAGGAAGGAATGAAATGGGGGGGGAAAGAAATTAAATTTGAGGGAGGGGGGAGAGGAATGGAATTTGAGGGGGGAGAGGAATGGAATTTGAGGGAGGGAGGGGGGAGAGGAAGGAAATTTGAGGCAGGGAGAGAGGAAGGAAATTTGAGGAAGGGAGAGAGGAAGGAAATTTGAGGGAGGGAGAGAGGAAGGAAATTTGAGGGACGGGGGAGAGGAAGGAAATTTGAGGGACGGGGGAGAGGAAGGAAATTTGAGGGACGGGAGGAGGGGAAGGAAATTTGAGGGACGGGGGAGAGGGGGAGAAGGAAATTGACGGGGGGAGGGGGAGAGATTGACATCCATCACACACAATGCACCCCTTGCACACAGAAAAACACACAATGCATTACACACAGACACACGTACACAAGCAATGCATCCCTTACACACAGCAACACACAATGCACCCCTTACACACACACACTGCATCCCATACATACACAAACTCATCTTGCAGCCCTTACACATACAAACACAGATTCACATAATGCATTCTTTACACACATCAGGACATCCCCCCCACACACACACTCCACTCCCTGTGAACAAACTCATTGGTGGAACATGAAGGTGGACCCTGGGACCCAGACCTTGAGCTGTGTAAAGGGCCCTCAAAAAAATGGAGCTGCTTCCCGTTCTCCCAGAACAGTGATTTTTGTGACCACAGTTACAAACCGCCTCCAGAGAGCCTGTTGTACACCAGACCAGTGGAGCCAGACGGCAGCTAGAGCCCATCATCATCCTCATCTGGTTGTAAGTAGGCAATCTAGTATATTATTCGTGGCACTAATCTCTAATTTACCTCACATTAAAGGGACACTATAGTCCCCAGAACCACTGCAGCTTTATGTAGTGGTTCTGGTGTCTAGCCTGTCCCTGCAGGCCTTTTAATGTAAACACGGCGGCACTGCAGCACTGGTGTTAGTTAACATGGCAGATCATATGAGTGGGGCATTGTGATGTCCCATTGTGATGGGATTCGGGGGGGGGGGGCAGCACTTTGGGCGGACCGGGGGCCCAGACCTTGAGCTGTGTCAGGGGCCCCACCATTTCTGATGGCAGCCCTGCACACTACATCACTGTACACACACTACATCCACTACTCAAACATACTCTGCGTTGACTATACACACTGCATCCGCTACACAAACCCACACTCTGCATTCACTGCACAAACAGTATCTAATACACACAAACACTACATCCATTACGCACATTCTAATTCACTTCCACTATACACACCACACTCAGTCCTGCATCATTGTCAGCGGACTAGGTAGGGCTTGGGAGGGCCTAGGAGGGGGGGCCCAGACCTTGTGCTTTGTCAGGGGTCTCAAAATTTCTGATGGCGGCCCTGCCCGAACCATATAACCCAAACCACACAAACAGAGCCGTTTAAAGTGTGTTAGACAAGGTATATTGCAGGGGCCATAGTCCTGAGGCAGGAGGCTGGCAAGCAGGTAGCTCCAGGAGCCCATGGCGAGGTTCTGTTCACCACAAAGCCTATGAGGGAAGCTGTCAGAACACCAGGTAAGTACCTTTACAGACATGTAGCAGCATAGGTCCCCATCTTCCATATTATACTGCAGTGGTACGGGTGACCTGCTGGCTGTATAGATTTGCTGCAATAATAAACGGTGATGGGTAAAGGACATCTTTGCGCCATGACCTGTATTTGGGGGCTCCCTTATTCGTAGTCCACATTCAGAACATTACTTTTGAGCATTCTGCAACACGAGATATGTAAAGAAGTATGTAGTAATCTTTAAATACTTACCTTGGTTGCCATGGCTACAGCCTATCAATAAGGTTCCCAGCATTCTCCCATACAAGGGAGGGAGTTGCAATAATTATTACAGTAGCCAATCCTCCACGAGTTGCCACCCACACATCCCCTCCCCTTAGTGTGACACAAATTCCCCAAGTTTCTGGATGTACCCCTAAACGTAGGGGTACCCCTTTAAATGTTACATCCCCTGGTAGCCCTGATCTGGGTGAGACACATATCCAAAAATCACCCAGATCGAACCAGGGGTTCGGGAAATTTATGGAAGTACTAAAATGACCGACCGCGCTGGGTTTACCAGCCGAAAAGGGCTCCATGCATTTTGGCCCTGCGGTTGGTCACACAAAAGGGAATGTAACACACGAATGGCTTTTGAGCTGGGGAGGTTTTGTGTAATTTCCCTTGTTCGTGGGATTCAAACCACCGAACGAGAAGCAGTTCGGTAGTTTGCATACGCATTGGCTGCAGTGTGGAGGTCTCAGGAGTTTTAAAATGGCCCCCGCCACGTGTTCGTCTCCCGAATGGCGGCCACCCAGAGAACAAAGGACCCACTACATGAACCGCCAATTACCCGTTTGCAACATTGTTGCGAACAGTAATTGGAGGCACAATTATTACTGGGGTGGTCTGATTGTTCGGTAGTTTCATTCGCATAATACTGGAGTGATTCTACCGAACAATCAGCCGAATGCTACATACACTTCACATATACAGATTACAATTTAACCGAATACATAGACATAAATGCACTTTTTAGGACAGCCCAATGCCATCCGCTACAACCGATTGTAATCCAGTGATGGAAATCCATGTCAGTCTTTATAAAGACAGCTAACATATATGAAATAAGGCATAGGTCTGAGATTCTCACATAGCAATAGAACTAATAAAGGCAGAATAGGGCAACACAGACAATATAGATATTTAAAGGGACACTACAGGCACCAAAACAACTTTAGATCAATGAAGCAGTTTTGGTGTATAGAACATGCCCCTACAGTCTCATTGCTCAATTCTCAATTCCATTTAGGAGTTAAATCACTTTGTTTATGCAGCTCTAGTCACACCTCTCAGCATGTGACTTGCACAGCCTTCCGAAATACTTCCTGTAAAGAGTCGTCTAATGCTTAAACTTCCTTTATTGCACAGACTGTTTAATTTAGAATTTCTTATCTCCTACTCTGTTAAAGGACATGACAGTGGGGGCTGCTGGAAGGTGTCCTAATGCAATTTAGGGGATACAGTAGATTATAAGAACGCCCTAGCAGGAGTTTAATGCCCATTAATAATCCTCTTCTACTTACAGCACAGAACTGCAAAATAATGACAAAAACTATGATTAAAGCACAGCTGTTATATCAAAGCTATGAGTCTGGCTTGTTTCCTTTACTTTTACATTTTCGTTAATGTTTACTTTTTATTTACATGTTGTGCCTGAGAATGGCGAGCACCACACACGCAGCTCTAGTGGAGGAATGTCTGAGCATGCATGCACTCGAACTTGCTCAGCACATCATAAAGTGAAACACAAAGTCCTGCGGGGGTAAGCAAGGTTTGGGGTCTTCTAAAACCGTACCTTCGCTGCATTGTCCACTCCAGCAAAAGCTTTAACAGCATAACTAAAGGACGATCGGGCACATCTAAAAAACGGGAACATCTACTTTAAACATGACAGTGCAAAAGTGATATTTTACAGGAAAGAACTTATAAAATATTATACAAAGTAATCCCCCAGAGATTCGGAAGAATTATTATAGTAATACCTGTATACGATAAAGTACTCCTCTTTGACTGAGAATCGGGGGACATTTAATTCAATGTAAGCTGATATATTGCCTGCTAAAAAGCCACAAATGTATTCATTAGATATTCCGCTTTTCATTAAGGAGACACCTACATAAGCCAGCTCATAGTACAAGCCTTTCTGAAAAGAAGCTTAGAATTCACGGAGCCATGCCAGTAAGCCGGGGTCCCCCCCTTTCCTCCCATCACCCCACCTTCCCTGCAGCCGAATAAACTCAAACTCGTCTCGCTTTCAGGAAGAGCGCCAAAGCAAACATTTAGATCCAGTTTCAGGAAACCCAAAACTGTAGGCTAGCGAGGTCTTCTTGGGGACTGATAGATGACAGAGACAGCAGGCCAGTAACCAATGCTGATCCAGGCCGGGATTGTGGAATTAATCATTCTGACAGGCAGCCGAGCAGCGGCAAATTACAGTGTTGGGTCTGCTGTTTGCGAGGTCGCGGGTTCACTTCCCATGAGGGCACACACGTGTGAAGTGGCACAGAGTGGCAGGCATTTAAACCTGACTAGGATCTATGTAAATCTCACATGCAGCGTGCTGAGCAGTAAATGGAGCAGCCTTGCTCAGCTCCCATCAAGCTTTATCAGCCTGAAAAATGAGATACAGGGGTTTATCCAAAAAACAACTGGAAAAATGACAGGATGACAAATATTTTCCCTTATTAGCTATTTTCTATAAATGATTATTATTATTATATTATTTATATAGCGCCAGCAAATTCTGTAGCGCTGTGCAATGGGACAAATCAGTGAATAATCCCTCCATACATACAGTATCACAGACCTGCACGATGAGGAACATTTCAAATAACGTCTTCCTAAAAAATAAAAATGTTTTGTGACGTTTGAAGAAAAAAGAAAAGAAATGAGACAAAGCGATGAGCACATTACGAATAAATGGTACAGTAAAGGCGTCTCGACCTCTATTTGGTTCACAGATCAAGTGAGACGTGGCCAATAGAGGGGGGACGGAGGAGCAGTCTGAATCTTTATTGATATAGTGTATATTTCCTAAACACAATGTGTATACTGAGAGAGAGAGAGAGATTTTATTAAACACACTACATATACTGAGAGAGAGATTTTATTAAACACACTATATATACTGAGAGAGAGATTTTATTAAACACACTATATATACTGAGAGAGAGAGATTTTATTAAACACACTATATATATATATACTGAGAGAGAGATTTTACTAAACACACTGTGTATACTGAGAGAGAGAGATTTTATTAAACATACTATATATACTGAGAGAGAGATTTTATTAAACATACTATATATACTGAGAGAGAGATATTATTAAACATACTATATATACTGAGAGAGAGAGATTTTATTAAACACACTATATATACTGAGAGAGAGAGATTTTATTAAACACACTATATATACTGAGAGAGAGATTTTATTAAACATACTATATATACTGAGAGAGATATTTTATTAAACACACTATAAATACTGAGAGAGAGAGATTATTAAACACACTATATATACTGAGAGAGATATTTTATTAAACACACTATATATACTGAGAGAGAGATTTTATTAAACACACTATATATACTGAGAGAGAGAGATTTTATTAAACACACTATATATACTGAGAGAGAGATTTTATTAAACATACTATATATACTGAGAGAGAGATATTTTATTAAATATACTATATATACTGAGAGAGAGATTTTATTAAACACATTATATATACTGAGAGAGAGATTATTAAACACACTATATATACTGAGAGAGAGATTTTATTAAACATACTATATATACTGAGAGAGATATTTTATTAAACACACTATAAATACTGAGAGAGAGAGATTATTAAACACACTATATATACTGAGAGAGATATTTTATTAAACACACTATATATACTGAGAGAGAGATTTTATTAAACACACTATATATACTGAGAGAGAGAGATTTTATTAAACACACTATATATACTGAGAGAGAGAGATTTTATTAAACATACTATATATACTGAGAGAGAGATATTTTATTAAATATACTATATATACTGAGAGAGAGATTTTATTAAACACATTATATATACTGAGAGAGAGATTATTAAACACACTATATATACTGAGAGAGAGATTATTAAACACACTATATATACTGAGAGATAGAGATTTTATTAAACACATTATATATACTGAGAGATTTTATTAAACACACTATATATACTGAGAGAGAGAGATTTTATTAAACATACTATATATACTGAGAGAGAGATTTTATTAAACATACTATATATACTGAGAGAGAGATTTTATTAAACACACTATATATACTGAGAGAGAGAGATTTTATTAAACACACTATAAATACTGAGAGAGAGATTTTATTAAACACACTATATATACTGAGAGAGAGATTTTATTAAACATACTATATATACTGAGAGAGAGATTTTATTAAACACACTATATATACTGAGAGAGAGAGATTTTATTAAACACACTATATATACTGAGAGAGAGATTTTATTAAACATACTATATATACTGAGAGAGGGATTTTATTAAACACACTATATATACTGAGAGAGAGTGATTATTAATCACACTATATATACTGAGAGAGAGAGATTTTATTAAACATACTATATATACTGAGAGAGATTTTATTAAACACACTATATATACTGAGAGAGAGATATTTTATTAAACATACTATATATACTGAGAAAGAGATTTTATTAAACACACTATATATACTGAGAGAGAGATTTTATTAATCACACTATATATACAGAGAGAGAGAGAGATTTTATTACACACGATATATATACTGAGAGAGAGAGATTTTATTAAACACACTATATATACTGAGAGAGATTTTATTAAACACACTATATATACTGAGAGAGAGAGATTTTATTAAACACTATATACTGAGTTAGAGAGATTTTATTAAACACTATATACTGTGAGAGAGATTATATTAAACACACTATATATACTGATATAGAGATTTTATTAAACACACTATATATACTGAGAGAGAGATTTTATTAAACACACTATATATACTGAGAGAGAGATTTTATTAAACATACTATATACACAGAGAGAATTTTATTACACCCACTATATATACTAAGAGAGAGAGATTTTATTAAATATACTATATATACTGAGAGAGAGATTTTATTAAACACACTATATATACTGAGAGAGAGATTTTATTAAACACACTATACATACTGAGAGAGAGAGATTTTATTAAACACACTATATATACTGAGAGAGAGATTTTATTAAACACACTATATATACTGAGAGAGAGAGATTATTAAACACACTATTTATACTGAGAGAGAGAATTTATTAAACACTATATACACTGAGAGAGAGATTTTATTGAATATACTATATATACTGAGAGAGAGATATTTTATTAAACATACTATATATACTGAGAGAGAGATTTTATTAAACATACTATATATACTAGGAGAGAGAGATTTTATTAAACACACTATATATACTGAGAGAGAGTTTTTATTAAACACACTATATATACTGAGAGAGAGAGATTTTATTAAACACACTATATATACTGAGAGAGAGATTTTATTAAACATACTATATATTCTGAGAGAGAGATTTTATTACACACGGTATATATACTGAGAGAGAGATTTTATTAAACATACTATATATATTGAGAGAGAGATTTTATTAAACATACTATATATACTGAGAGAGAGAGAGATTTGATTAAACACACTATATATACTGAGAGAGAGAGATTTTATTAAACATACTATATATACTGAGAGAGAGATTTTATTAAACATACTATATATACTGAGAGAGAGAGATTTTATTAAACACACTATATATACTGAGAGAGATAGATTTTATTAAACATACTATATATACTGAGAGAGAGATTTTATTAAACATACTATATATACTGAGAGAGAGATTTTATTAAACACTATATATACTGAGAGAGAGTGATTATTAATCACACTATATATATACTGAGAGAGATATTTTTTATTAAACATACTATATATATACTGAGAGAGAGAGATTTTATTAAACACACTATATATACTGAGAGAGATGAAATACACTATATATACCGAGAGAGAGATATTTTATTAAACATACTATATATACTGAGAAAGAGATTTTATTAAACACACTATATATACTCGGGAGAGAGAGATTTTATTAATCACACTATATACAGAGAGAGAGAGAGAGTTTATTACATACTATATATACAGAGAGAGAGAGATTTTATTACACACGATATATATACTGAGAGAGAGAGATTTTATTAAACACACTATATATACTGAGAGAGAGATTTTATTAAACACACTATATATACTGAGAGAGAGATTTTATTAAACATACTATATATACTGAGAGAGAGAGATTTTATTAAACACACTATATATACTGAGAGAGATATTTTATTAAACATACTATATATACTGAGAGAGGGATTTTATTAAACACACTATATATACTGAGAGAGAGTGATTATTAATCACACTATATATACTGAGAGAGAGAGATTTTATTAAACATACTATATATACTGAGAGAGATTTTATTAAACACACTATATATACTGAGAGAGAGATATTTTATTAAACATACTATATATACTGAGAAAGAGATTTTATTAAACACACTATATATACTGAGAGAGAGATTTTATTAATCACACTATATATACAGAGAGAGAGAGAGATTTTATTACACACGATATATATACTGTGAGAGAGATTATATTAAACACACTATATATACTGATATAGAGATTTTATTAAACACACTATATATACTGAGAGAGAGATTTTATTAAACACACTATATATACTGAGAGAGAGATTTTATTAAACATACTATATACACAGAGAGAATTTTATTACACCCACTATATATACTAAGAGAGAGAGATTTTATTAAATATACTATATATACTGAGAGAGAGATTTTATTAAACACACTATATATACTGAGAGAGAGATTTTATTAAACACACTATACATACTGAGAGAGAGAGATTTTATTAAACACACTATATATACTGAGAGAGAGATTTTATTAAACACACTATATATACTGAGAGAGAGAGATTATTAAACACACTATTTATACTGAGAGAGAGAATTTATTAAACACTATATACACTGAGAGAGAGATTTTATTGAATATACTATATATACTGAGAGAGAGATATTTTATTAAACATACTATATATACTGAGAGAGAGATTTTATTAAACATACTATATATACTAGGAGAGAGAGATTTTATTAAACACACTATATATACTGAGAGAGAGTTTTTATTAAACACACTATATATACTGAGAGAGAGAGATTTTATTAAACACACTATATATACTGAGAGAGAGATTTTATTAAACATACTATATATTCTGAGAGAGAGATTTTATTACACACGGTATATATACTGAGAGAGAGATTTTATTAAACATACTATATATATTGAGAGAGAGATTTTATTAAACATACTATATATACTGAGAGAGAGAGAGATTTGATTAAACACACTATATATACTGAGAGAGAGAGATTTTATTAAACATACTATATATACTGAGAGAGAGATTTTATTAAACATACTATATATACTGAGAGAGAGAGATTTTATTAAACACACTATATATACTGAGAGAGATAGATTTTATTAAACATACTATATATACTGAGAGAGAGATTTTATTAAACATACTATATATACTGAGAGAGAGATTTTATTAAACACACTATATATACTGAGAGAGAGTGATTATTAATCACACTATATATACTGAGAGAGAGATATTTTATTAAACATACTATATATACTGAGAGAGAGATTTTATTAAACACACTATATATACTGAGAGAGAGATTATTAAACACACTATATATACTGAGAGAGAGATATTTTATTAAACATACTATATATACTGAGAAAGAGATTTTATTAAACACACTATATATACTGAGAGAGAGATTTTATTAATCACACTATATATACAGAGAGAGAGAGAGATTTTATTACACACGATATATATACTGAGAGAGAGAGATTTTATTAAACACACTATATATACTGAGAGAGAGATTTTATTAAACACACTATATATACTGAGAAAGAGATTTTATTAAACATACTATATATACTGAGAGAGAGAGATTTTATCAAACACTATATACTGAGTTAGAGAGATTTTATTAAACACTATATACTGAGTTAGAGAGATTTTATTAAACACTATATACTGAGAGAGAGATTATATTAAACACACTATATATACTGATATAGAGATTTTATTAAACACACTCTATATACTGAGAGAGAGAGATTTTATTAAACACACTATATATACTGAGAGAGAGATTTTATTAAACATACTATATATACTGAGAGAGATATTTTATTAAACACCCTATATATACTGAGAGAGAGATTTTATTAAACACACTATATACACAGAGAGATTTTATTAAACACACTATATATACTGAGAGAGAGATAGGTTTTATTAAACACACTATATATACTGAGAGAGAGAGATTATTAAACACACTATATTTATTGTATATTTACTAAACACACTATATATACTGAGAGAGAGGTTTTTATTAAACACACTATATATACTAAGAGAGAGAGAGAGAGATTTTATTAAACACACTATATACACTGAGAGATTTTATTAAACACAATATATATACTGAGAGAGAGATTTTATTAAACACACTATATACACTGAGAGATTTTATTAAACACAATATATATACTGAGAGAGAGATTTTATTAAACACACTATATACACTGAGAGATTTTATTAAACACAATATATATACTGAGAGAGAGATTTTATTAAACACACTATATACACTGAGAGATTTTATTAAACACAATATATATACTGAGAGAGAGATTTTATTAAACACACTATATACACTGAGAGATTTTATTAAACACAATATATATACTGAGAGAGAGATTTTATTAAACACACTATATACACTGAGAGATTTTATTAAACACAATATATATACTGAGAGAGAGATTTTATTAAACACACTATATACACTGAGAGATTTTATTAAACACACTATATATACGGTACTAAGAGAGAGAGAGAGATTTTATTAAACACACTATATACACTGAGAGAGGAGAGATTTTATTAAACATACTACTATATATACTAAGAGAGAGAGATTTTATTAAATATACTATATATACTGAGAGAGAGATTTTATTAAACACACTATATATACTGAGAGAGAGATTTTATTAAACACACTATACATACTGAGAGAGAGAGATTTTATTAAACACACTATATATACTGAGAGAGAGAGTTTATTAAACACACTATATATACTGAGAGAGAGAGATTATTAAACACACTATATATACTGAGAGAGAGAATTTATTAAACACTATATACACTGAGAGAGAGATTTTATTGAATATACTATATATACTGAGAGAGATATTTTATTAAACATACTATATATACTGAGAGAGAGAGAGATTTTATTAAACATACTATATATACTAAGAGAGAGAGATTTTATTAAACACACTATATATACTGAGAGAGAGAGATTTTATTAAACACACTATATATACTGAGAGAGAGAGATTTTATTAAACATACTATATATACTGAGAGAGAGAGATTTTATTAAACACACTATATATACTGAGAGAGAGAGATTTTATTAAACATACTATATATACTGAGAGAGAGATTTTATTAAACACACTATATATATTGAGAGAGAGAGATTTTATTAAACATACTATATATACTGAGAGAGAGAGATTTTATTAAACACACTATATATACTGAGAGAGAGATTTTATTAAACATACTATATATACTGAGAGAGAGATTTTATTAAGCACACTATATATACTGAGAGAGAGAGATTTTATTAAACACACTATATATATTGAGAGAGAGAGAGATTTTATTACACACGGTATATATACAGAGAGAGAGAGAGATTTTATTACACACGTTATATATACAGAGAGAGAGAGAGATTTTATTACACACGGTATATTGTAGCGGAGAGCTTATTTCCCACAGCTAAACTCCACCAGTATATTAAGGGGATGCAGGAGCAAGTAATAATTCCAAGAGAATATCCAGCACAATCAGCAATACAATCCAATAATATCCCATCACTTTCCCAATCACTGGACGACACACAGTATCAGGAGTAGAACTAACTTTTAATGGCAACATTCCTGCTTTTATGAGATTCTACCATGCAAGGGAGGGATTCACCACAATTAGTACATTATCCAATCCCATAGACGTTACCTCCCACACATCTCCTCCCCTTAGATTAACAATTAATACAATTATACAAGGCATACTTTTCCCCACTTTTCAGATGTACCCCAAATAGGTGGAATATACCCTTAAATATGGTACCCCTGGCAGCCCTGATCTGGGTATGAAACATATCCAAAAACCACCCAGATCAGACCAGGGGTTCGGGAGTTATGGGAAGGTAAAGTTTTGACCGACCGCATGGGTAAGGTAGCTGAAAATAGTTCCATGAAATCTGGCCCTGCAGTCAGTCTCCATTCGTGCCCCAAAAGGCTATACCATCCATAGTGCATTCGGTAACCGGATGAATCCCCTAGTTCATGGGATTCATCCTACCAAACACCGGGCCGTTCGTGGGTTTCCATCAGTGTATTCTGAAGCCCTGGAGGTCTTAGCGGTGTTCGGCTTGTTGAGTGTCCGTGTTGAGTTCCATACACTCGACGACCAAACACTGCTGTTCGCGGATTTAAAATGGTTGCCGCCCTGTGTTCGGCTGATGAAATGGTGGTCACCCAGGGATTATAGCGGCGTGTTCGTGCGTACAAGGGAATATGAAAAGCAATCAGGGAGGTAAATTATATCCATTCTTCACATCAGGGTGGTCCGGTTCATTCGGTACTTTGTTCGTATGGTGAATTTAGTTGTTCACATGTAAGCTGGTATTCTTATACCGAACAAAGTATGGCCACATCTAGTTACATGGAATTCTGTGTACTCCAGGCACAGGAAAACCTCTGCAGTGCCAACAATAAACGAAAGGAATGGGACAGCCAAAAAGGGGTTCTGCTACACTGCTCCCCCTTGCCCACAAGCCGGCATACACAGTCAGATCTATTACGGATCGACTTGGGGATGTCCGGGGATGCTCACGAATCATTTTTCCAATTTAGTCTGTCTCCACAACCCGTCAGCGTGCCCATTCTGTTTCCCCGAGCGGTATTGTATATTAAAGTCAAAGTACTGCAGCGCCAAACTCCAGCGCAGCAGCCTGGCATTGTCCCCAGGCATTCCTTTTCGATGGCGGCGTAGCTTACTTCTCTCGGTAACAATTTTCTACTGATGTAAGCCATGGGATGTTCTCCGCCATCGGCCCAGACTTGGCTCAGTACTGCCCCCAGTCCAAGCATAGAAGCGTCTGTGTGGACAAGAAAACGTTTAGTTGGATCGGGGGCTGCCAAGACGGGAGCATTTACAAGTGCGTTCTTCAGCTGTTGGAATGCCTGCTCACACTCCGGGGTCCAGGTGACCTGATGGGGAAGGTTCTTACGGGTAAGGTCGGTATGGGGTTTGGCCAGGGCGCTATAATTGGGCACAAACTTCCTATAATACCCTGCCATCCCTAAAAAGGCTAACACCTGAGTTTTGGTTGTAGGAGTTGGCCACTGAGCTACGGCCTCTACCTTTGCGGGTTCTGGCTTCTGCATACTGCAACCTACTCGGTGACCGAGGTACTGAACCTCAGCCATCCCAATACTGCACTTGGCTGGCTTTAAAGTTAACCCTGCCTCCCTGATCCCGTCTATAACCACCCCTATATGGGTTAGGTGCTCTTGCCAGGTATTGCTGAAGATGGCAATATCATCGAGATAAGCACAGGTATAGTCCTGGAACCCATCTAGGAGACGGTCCACCATCCGCTGGAACGTGGCTGGGGCATTCTTCATCCCAAACGGCATTACCTTAAATTGGTACAAGCCGAATGGTGTGATGAACGCTGACTTGGGGATAGCGTCTGGAGCTAAAGGAATCTGCCAATAGCCTTACAAAGATTAATTGTAGTGAGGTATTGGCCCCTGGCCATCCGGTCCAGCAATTCGTCTATCCTGGGCATAGGATAGGCGTCAGATACGGTTTTCTCATTGAATCTCCGGTAGTCCACGCAGAAACGGGTGGTACCATCCCTTTGGGTACAAGGACTACTGGGGAAGCCCAGGGGCTGTCAGAAGGCTCAATGACCCCCAGTTGGAGCATCTCATTGATCTCCTGGCGCATGTGTTCCCGTACCGCCTCTGGTATGCGGTATGGGGTTTGGCGCATAGGTAACTGGCCTGGGGTTTCTATGTGGTGAGTTGCCAGGGGCGTGTAACCTGGTATATTAGAGAAGGATTCTTGTTTTTCCCTCAGCAACTGTTGTACCTCACTACGCTCCTGAGGACTCAGACGCTCCCCCAGCTTAACCTCGGCTATGTCGCTACCTGATTTCCTGTCTTCTAGCAGGTCTGGAAGGGGAAGGTTGTCAAACTCTTCAGAGGGGGGTGCACAAATGGCTGTCACCTCATCGGAGCGGTCCCGGTAGGGTTTCAGCATGTTCACATGAATCATGCGTCGCCCCCCTGAGCCAGCACATGGTGCTCCAGCACCTTATAAGGGCCCTGCCAAGTGGCCTGTAGCTTGTCATGCCAAACAGGTTTTAAAATTAACACTTTCTGTCCTACCTGAAAGCCTGGCGTTCCGATCATACCATGTGTGCTGACGTGTCTGGCCCTTACTGCTCGGGTTAGTTCCTCTGGTCGGTTCCGAAACTGCAGTACATAAGGTATGATGGGAGTACCTGTGGAGCTGTGCTCTCCCTCCCAGTGCTCCCAGGGACCTCGGACCCGTCTCCCATATAATAATTCAAACGGGGAGATCCTCGTGGATTCCTGCGGCACCTCCCGATAAGCAAAGAGGAGGTGTGGTAGGAATCTTTTCCAGTCCCGATGGGTTTCTGCAAATGTTCGGAGCATCTGTTTCAATGTTCCATTAAACCGTTCGCAGAGCCCATTGGTCTGGGGGTGATATGGGGCACTGATTATTGGCCTCATGTCACAAAATTTCCATAGCTGCTGTGTGACCTCCACAGTGAACTGAGTGCCCTGATCGGAGAGGATCTCCCGGGGTAATCCTACCCGGGAGAAAATCTTCATGAGGGCCTCAGCCACCGTTTCTGCATGAATGTTAGTTAGTGCTACCGCCTCGGGATACCTGGTAGCATAGTCTACCACTGTTAATATGTATTTCTTGCCCGAGGGGCTAGCCTTCCTTAAGGGGCCTACTATGTCTACCGCTCCTCGGCTAAATGGCTCCTCCACTATGGGTAGGGGATGTAATCTGGCTTTCCTGCAGTCTCCCCTTTTTCCTACCCTCTGGCAGGTGTCGCAGGTACCGCAATACCTCCGGGTCTCCTGACTTATCCCTGGCCAGAAAAAACTCTGGGTCAATCGATACCAGGTGCGACTGACCCCCAGGTGTCCAGATAGCGGTATATCATGCGCTATCAAGAGTAATTCGGATCGGTACCTCTGTGGTACCACTAACTGACACATAATGACTGGGTCTGCTCCATCTACCCTTTTCTCGGTCTCTCTATATATAAGCTTACCCTCCCATATGAATCTCTCTCCGTCTGTCCCTGCCACCCCTGTGGCTATCTTATCTCTATATACTTGTAGCGTAGGGTCTGTGGCTACTTCAGCTTCAAATTCACTAGGTGGGGCCCAGGGTATACATTCTACAGATGGGGAAGGGTCTCTTACCTGAACCTCCGGGTGTGAGTTGTAGTCCTGGGTGCGGGCCTGTTGGCGTGTGACCACGGGGTGGGTCTCTCCAACAGCTGGGGTCTGAGGTTCATATAACGATGTCAATTTCCCCAAATCATTCCCCAACGAAACTTCAGCTGGGAGTTGTGGCATCAACCCCACTTCCACATTCCCATGACCCGCCACCCAATTCAAATGCAATCGGGCTGTGGGTAGTCGGTATACTGCTCCCCCGGCTACCTTTACGGCTACAGTCCTGCTGGTCCTTGCTTCTGTGGGAATTAGGTGGCTCTTTACCAAAGTAATGGTGGCTCCAGAATCGCGAAGCCCTTGTACTGCCTTTCCCTCTAGGTAGATGGTCTGCTGATGGTGCTGGCGGTTGTCTGCGTGGGCCTGTAGGGGATCTGCCTCGTGGAGTACTGTTCTACTGTGGTGGTGGTGGAAACTCCAGCGTCGTAGGTCATTGCAGCCTCTGCCTGGTAACAATGGGTTGCTGCTCTGGGTGGTGGTGGCCCGGGCCGGATCCATGTGGTGCGATCTCGCAGTAGTGGACACTCCCCAGCGCTGACATTGGTGACACTTAATGTTGTTAGGCTGTCTGAACTGGGTTGGAGCGCCTGCCGGTGGTGGTAGTTTTCGTGGTGGGGCTGTCGTACTGGACGGATAGGTGGGCGCTATATTTGGGCGCGTTATGATTCTATTCAGGACCGGTTTCTGTTGCCTCCGGGCTTCTAGGTAGTCATCTGCCCTTCGGGCTGCTTCAGTGAGGTTTGTAGGATTGCGATCCCTCACCCACTCTTGTATATCTGGCACCAGTCCGTCGAAAAATTGCTCCAACAATATCATTTGTAACAAATCCTCCATGGATTGCGCTTTGTTCGCCTGTATCCAACCCAGTGCCGCTCTTTGTAGTCAGCAAGCCCATTCTGCGTGTGAATCTTTACCAGTCTTTTTAAGGTCCCTAAACCGCCTTCGGTACGCTTCGGGTGTCATGGCCAGTATGACTTCCTTAACCTGGTGATAATCCCTTAGTTCGTCATCTGGTACCGTGCGGTACGCTTCTGCTGCTCTTCCCGTTAGCCGCCCTGCTAAAATGGGAACCCAAACCTCGACATTTATTTTATGCAGGTGGCACAACCTTTCAAAATCCTCTAAAAAGGCATCAATTTCTTCCTCTGCTTCCACATAAGTCTTAAAAGCCTGGTACGGTACCTTTGGTTTGTTCTCCTGTACCATGGGTACGATCTGGTTCCTCTCTGGAGTTTGTTGGACCCTCTGTCGTAGTACAAACTCCTGTCATGGTTCTGTAGATAATCTGTTGGTGGGTTTTCCCCATAAAATGACAGCCGGACTGGCAGTTCTCTTTGAAATTCCAACCGCCCCTGTTCCTCTGCTGGGTTATTCTGTACCAAAGCCGGACCGTCTTCTGCTCTGTATTCCGCCATGACTTCTGCAACAAGGACTGCCTTGGTCTTGTTGCTGGCGGGAATACCCCTTGCTTCCAGGAGGTCCTTTAAAGTGGATCGCTTTAAAGTGGTGCAATCGATCTCCATCCGTGATCCATCAGTGCTGTTGCCTTTCCTGGTACTTGCTCCTCTGTGGGTCTGGATCCTGACGCTGCCAACCAATGTAGCGGAGAGCTGATTTCCCACAGCTAAACTCCACCAATATATTAAGAGGATGCAGGAGCAAGTAGTAATTCCAAGAGAATATCCAGCACAATCAGCAATACAATACAGAGATTTTATTAAACACACGATATATACTGAGAGAGAGAGATATTTTATTAAACATACTATATATACTGAGAGAGAGAGGTTTTATTATACACACTATATATACTGAGAGAGAGATTTTATTACACACACTATATATACTGAGAGAGAGATTTTATTACACACACTATATATACTGAGAGAGAGAGAGATTTTATTAAACATACTATATATACTGAGAGAGAGAGAGATTTTATTAAACATACTATATATACTGAGAGAGAGAGGTTTTATTACACACACTATATATACTGAGAGAGTGAGATTTTATTACACACGATATATATACTGAGAGAGAGAGAGAGAGAGAGAGATTTTATTAAGCACACTATATAAACATAGAGAGAGAGAGAGATTTTATTAAACACACTATATATACAGAGAGAGAGAGAGATTTTATTAAACACACTATATATACAGAGAGAGAGATTTTATTACACACGGTAGATATACTGCGAGAGAGAGAGATTTTATTAAACACACTATATATATATATATAGAGAGAGAGATTTTATTACACACACTATATATACAGAGAGAGAGAGAGAGATTTTATTACACATGGTATATATACTGAGAGAGAGAGGGAGATTTTATTACACACGGTATATATACTGAGAGATTTTATTACACACGATATATATACTGAGAGAGATTTTATTACACACGGTATATATACTGCGAGAGAGAGAGATTTTATTACACACGGTATATATACTGAGAGAGTGTGTAAAAGATAGGTAGTTTAGGGATCCTGCTAGTGTACCTAAAATAAAGGAAAAACATAGTGCAATATTGTCTGAAAACAATAAATAATCTGATGTTATATTGCACTCACAAAATTCAGATGGTCAGAGCGTTTTATAGGTGCCACCCTCGATGTAATTAGGGGGCTTGGGTTCCTCCTTAGGTGATAGCTGTCGGATACCTGGGCCAATATGATGATTCAGATGATTCTCCAGCCAAAAGGATAATCCAAAACGGGTGTTTATTCACATATAAAGTAAAAGAAAATGCATAAACGAATATATAAAAGGTCCACAGGTCCTACGCGTTTCGTTCTTACAAAGAACTTCCTCACGGACCAAACCACATAAAACAATAATAGTAGTAGACAAATCAAACCCCAAAAGGCAATCTAGAAACGCACTTCCCTCAGTCCTCTTTAAATAGGGCTAGTCCCTTAAAGTTCATTGGTAGAATAGTGGGCGTCTTCCCTCACTTGGCTCCCCATTTGTTGATGGATCTTCTCCACATGTGTTTGTCTTTACCGGCAGTGAAGAGATTCTTTCGTGGTCTGCCTTGATTACTTCCGCATTTATGACATACAGTTGCAAGAAAAAGTATGTGAACCCTTTGGAATGATATGGATTTCTGCACAAATTGGTCATAAAATGTGATCTGATCATCATCTAAGTCACAACAATAGACAATCACAGTCTGCTTAAACTAATAACACACAAAGAATGAAATGTTGCCATGTTTTTATTGAACACACCATGTAAACATTCACAGTGCAGGTGTAAAAAGTATGTGAACCCCTAGACTAATGACATCTCCAAGAGCTAATTGGAGTGAGATGTCAGCCAACTGGAGTCCAATCAATGAGATGAGATTGGAGGTGTTGGTTACAGCTGCCCTGCCCTATAAAAAACACACACCAGTTCTGGGTTTGCTTTTCACAAGAAGCATTGCCTGATGTGAATGATGCCTCGCACAAAAGAGCTATCAGAAGACCTACGATTAAGAATTGTTGACTTGCATAAAGCTGGAAAGGGTTATAAAAGTATCTCCAAAAGCTTTGCTGTTCATCAGTCCACGGTAAGACAAATTGTCTATAAATGGAGAAACTTCAGCACTGCTGCTACTCTCCCTAGGAGTGGCCGTCCTGTAAAGATGACTGCAAGAGCACAGCGCAGACTGTTCAATGAGGTGAAGAAGAATCCTAGAGTGTCAGCTAAAGACTTACAAAAGTCACTGGCAAATGCTAACATCCCTGTTAGCGAATCTGCAATACGTAAAACACTAAACAAGAATGGATTTTATGGGAGGATAACACAGACGAAGCACTGCGGTCCAAACAAAACATTGCTGCACGTTTACAGTTTGCACAAGAGCACCTGGATGTTCCACAACAGTACTGGCAAAATATTCTGTGGACAGATGAAACCAAAGTTGAGTTGTTTGGAAGAAACACACAACACTATGTGTGGCGAAAAAAGGCACAGCACACCAACATCAAAACCTCATCCCAACTGTGAAGTATGGTGGTGGGGGCATCATGGTTTGGGGCTGCTTTGCTGCGTCAGGGCCTGGACGGATTGCTATCATTGAAGGAAAAATGAATTCCCAAGTTTATCAAGACATTTTGCAGGAGAACTTAAGGCCATCTGTCTACCAGCTGAAGCTCAACAGAAGATGGGTGTTGCAACAGGACAATGACCCAAAGCATAGAAGTAAATCAACAACAGAATGGCTTAAACAGAAGAAAATATGCCTTCTGAAGTGGCCCAGTCAGAGTCCTGACCTCAACCCGATTGAGATGCTGTGGCATGACCTCAAGAAAGTTATTCACACCAGACATCCCAAGAATATTGCTGAACTGAAACAGTTCTGTAAAGAGGAATGGTCAAGAATTACTCCTGACCGTTGTGCATCAGTCCACGGTAAGACAAATTGTCTATAAATGGAGAAACTTCAGCACTGCTGCTACTCTCCCTAGGAGTGGCCGTCCTGTAAAGATGACTGCAAGAGCACAGCGCAGACTGTTCAATGAGGTGAAGAAGAATCCTAGAGTGTCAGCTAAAGACTTACAAAAGTCACTGGCAAATGCTAACATCCCTGTTAGCGAATCTGCAATACGTAAAACACTAAACAAGAATGGATTTTATGGGAGGATAACACAGACGAAGCTACTGCGGTCCAAACAAAACATTGCTGCACGTTTACAGTTTGCACAAGAGCACCTGGATGTTCCACAACAGTACTGGCAAAATATTCTGTGGACAGATGAAACCAAAGTTGAGTTGTTTGGAAGAAACACACAACACTATGTGTGGCGAAAAAAGGCACAGCACACCAACATCAAAACCTCATCCCAACTGTGAAGTATGGTGGTGGGGGCATCATGGTTTGGGGCTGCTTTGCTGCATCAGGGCCTGGACGGATTGCTATCATCGAAGGAAAAATGAATTCCCAAGTTTATCAAAACATTTTGCAGGAGAACTTAAGGCCATCTGTCTACCAGCTGAAGCTCAACAGAAGATGGGTGTTGCAACAGGACAATGACCCAAAGCATAGAAGTAAATCAACAACAGAATGGCTTAAACAGAAGAAAATATGCCTTCTGAAGTGGCCCAGTCAGAGTCCTGACCTCAGCCCGATTGAGATGCTGTGGCATGACCTCAAGAAAGTGATTCACACCAGACATCCCAAGAATATTGCTGAACTGAAACAGTTCTGTAAAGAGGAATGGTCAAGAATTACTCCTGACCGTTGTGCATGTCTGATCTGCAACTACAGGAAACGTTTGGTTCAAAGGAGGTTCAACCTATTATTAAATCCAAGGGTTCACATACTTTTTCCACCTGCACTGTGAATGTTTACATGGTGTGTTCAATAAAAACATGGCAACATTTCATTCTTTGTGTGTTATTAGTTTAAGCAGACTGTGATTGTCTATTGTTGTGACTTAGATGATGATCAGATCACATTTTATGACCAATTTGTTCAGAAATCCATATCATTCCAAAGGGTTCACATACTTTTTCTTGCAACTGTATTCTGCTTGCGTTCCATTTCGCACTAATCCATCATGGCCGTGCGTTCCACGGTGGGGAAGATATACATAACGTCCCAGTCTCCCCCCAGTGGTCGCCAGAGGGAACGACCCCCAAACCTTCTAAACGAGAGGGCTTTAAAAAATATGTTTTATATAACAAAAAAATCTGTTTTATCCTTAATTTCAATTAACAATATCTAGAGTAGAACAAAAAATGAAAAAATGGCATCCTTCCATAACACCGCGATGTGTTTAAACTCTGTATCTTTATGCATAGAGTTGATGTATTCAGTCATTTTTTTTTACTGTGATTATATATCAAATACGTATGTTTACTTTCATAATCTTTTTTACATAATTAGTAGTGATTTGTGATTTTTGGCGCAAGATACCAATATAATAGTGACAATCACCCTATCACATACCCATATTGTGCTTTCCTACCACAATTTCCTTTTAAGAAAGACATATCTATCTGTATATCCTAGACAATAGCGAATATATATACATGTGAATGATTGGAGATAGTATCTGAGACATAAAAGGAATGACCAAAAAAAATGAGAAAAGAAGAGAATGTGAAGTTGCTTGACCATATAAGAGAACACGCCTATTTACATATACAGTGGAGAACCTGCGAAATGCACACAAGATAATGGATAAAAAAGGGGGACAAATGGCAGAAAAAAAGGGGGAAAAGAGAACAAACAGAGGGAACAGGAATCAAACACTAGTGTAAGATCGTTAATTGAGAAAACACAGTACGTATTAACTGCCGCAAGGACACGGTAGTAAATATACCACATAGTCCGAGCGACAGTCAATTTGTGATATTGACCAAATTGACCAGTTACAAAACTAACAAAAGATGTGGTCTTGTTGGTGTTGACCAAAGAACACGCCTTACATTGATTGCATCCTCTAAAACCTTTCATATCCATCCTAGTTTTCGAACCACTCTTTATGGCATAGCTTGGTGCCAACATATTTTTAAGGTTTTTTATTTTTCCTATATACAATAGTTGGTTTTGGGGGTAGATAACTCCCTAAAATGGGATTTTCCAGGAGTATTGGCCAATATTTACAAAAACATTTCTTAATCCTATAATGATCAATATTATATTGAGTGAAGAGAGCCGGTTTGAAGCCTGTCCTACCTTTATTTGTACTTGGGTTATCCATCATAATGGGAATCTCTTTTTCAATTTTTTTATGGTTATAACCCTTCTGTGTAAGTTTCCTGGCTATATGCTGTGCTTGTACATGAAAGTCCTCTATATGGGAACAGTTACATCTAACTCTGGTGAGTTGACCCTCGGCTTTTCCTTTTGACCAAGGTTGATGGTGACAACTTTGTTTATGGACGTAACTGTTTCCATCTGTGGGCTTAAAAAAACATTTTATTCTTATTAGTCCCTCCTCACAAAACAAAGTAATATCCAAAAAATTGATCTCCCTGCGATCCCATACTGGAGAAAATGTTAAATTATAATAATTTTGGTTGAGATAATTGACAAAGGACATAAAATCTGGACTAGACCCCTTCCAGATGATGATGGCATCATCAATGTGTCATCGCCATAGGACGAGGTTCTCCCCCCAGTTATGACCAGACCACACGAAGAGGTCCTCCCATCTACGCATGTACGTGTTGGCATAACTGGGGACGAACCTGGTACCCATGGCAATGATACATTGATGATGTCAGGGGGGAGGATTTTGCTGTAATGAATGGGAGTGTCAGACATTGTTATATTGTTTTGATTAGTTTGTGTCCGTTGTATGCCTGTGTACCATCAGGTCCAAGGGGTGTGCTTCTGGCCTGGTGAATTATTTAGCGGAGAGCTGGTCTTTCACAGGTTAACTCCACTAAAGATCCCAGTGAGGCTCAGGAACAAGTTATAAAATACCATAGAATAATAATCACAGCAAGCAAGGTAATCCACGAATACCCCATACAGATCCCAATGACTGGACGACACACAGCATCAGGAGCAGAACTGAACTTGTAATCACTCAACCTTCTTTTAAAGCTTTCTCCCATGCAAGGGAGGGATTTACAGTAATTACACAATACACCAATCATACATGAGTTGCCACCCACACATCCCCTCTCCTTAGTATGACTCATAATCCCATTATGCAGGACACAGTCCCCTGGTTTTCTGGATGTACCCCTAAACATAGGGGAACCCCTTTAAATATTACATCCTCTGGTAGCCCTGATCTGGGTGAGACACATATCCAAAAATCACCCAGATCGGACCAGGGGTTTGGGAAATTCCTGGAGGTAATAAAAAGACCGACCGAGTTGGAGTTAACAGCCAAAAGGAGTTCCATACATTTTGGCCCTGCGGTCGGTCACAGAAAAGGGAATAAAATGAAGTTGGGCGGAGCAAGCAGCCGAGCCACATGGACGCGTTCTAAACGAGCTCCTCTGCTAGGGAAATAGAATCCGAAGCCATCGGGCACTAAAATTCACAATGGGACATCCCAAACGAGCGGCCAGTGGGCACCAAACGACAGGGAAGACCCCCACAGGAAAAACGGGGTCCCTAACTAAATTTTTCCGGGACACAAGCGACCAGCAAACAGACCCGGTAGGCCTTACCACGACGCCGGCCTCGCCGCAAACACTCTCCCCACCATCAAGCCCCACGGGGTCAGAAGACACCATAAGATCCTCAGAAGGGGACATCAAAACTATGCTTCGGGCCCTACCCTCCAAAACGGACCTGGCACAGATGCTACAAAAACTAGAAGCCTCCTTCCAGGAGAGACTAGACGCCATTGGGGCGGACTTCCAGCTTACTAAACAGAAGGTCACCGCCTTGGAGGACGACAGGGATGTGATGCAGACACAGCTGAACACACTCACAGAATCAATGGAAGCACACACCGACCAATACTCGGCAATGCAGCGCTCCCTCGACGACCTCGACAACCGGGGAAGGCGCAATAACTTAAGGGTAAAAGGCATACCAGAGGAAGACCGGGAAAATCTCAATGCAGTTCTCCAGGAACTATTCAACTTGATCCTGGACAGGCCTACAGAAACGCCAATAGCCTTTGATAGAGCTCATAGAGCCCTGCGCCCGCAGGGATCTCAAGCAGACATGGCACGGGATGTAATCTGCTGTCTACACTATTACGACTGCAAAGCCAAAATATTAGAGGCCTTACGCAACTCGCAACAACCGCTACTATTCCACGGAACAGAAGTGGCAATATATCCTGACCTCTCATGGCTAACACTACAGGCACGCAGGTCTCTGAAACCGGTCACAGATCAGCTCCGCTCAAGGAACATCAGGTATAGATGGGGGTTCCCATTCTCCCTCACCGTAACTACAAGGGGCAACACCTACACCATCTCCACAATTAAGGACGTACCGGTGTTCATCCGGGACCTAGAACTTACAGCAGTCCGGATCCCAGATTGGTACGGCCCAACCCCTACTCCTAACATGCCAAGGCAACAGCAAAGACCTCCCTGGCAACAGCCTCCGAAGAGAAGACGACCGGAATATGCTGGTCACCCTCCGGGAGATCACTCACAACATCCTCCCCAAATGCACCACTAGACAGCATGACATCCCGCACACCATCCCAGAGAAAAGATATGGTCACCACTGCACTTCCCCAAGCCTCCACGATGCCTCTAGATTGAACCATCCACAATACCAATACACCTCTTTAGACGTCGGTACACACCAAGCCGTCGCATTACGCTGGACTGATCCACGAGACCCTACCGACCACACTGGGAGATGATGTACGGCACTAACCGGGAGGGACACCGTTACACCGCACGCGGACCCTGTGCACCCTGAGATATTCATTGACTTCCCTCCATCAAACAGACGAACTACCCCGAAAATCGGACAGACGACGCCTACTCCAACGACCACAAACAAGCCTACCCTCCACGTACTCAAACAGGACAACATAAGACACTAAATCGCACCCTGAGGAGAAGAAGGACTGCAACAGCCAGAGCCTGGGATACGCAAGACTCAAGGCCGGGAACTATTTCACTTACATAGACAGTCCTAAGGTATCTGGCCTCACCCGAACCCACAAGGTGCCCCTGCCTATTTTACTGCCGGGTGCACGCCCCATACTCCAAACGGCTATCCGCTACGAGTTGCCCCATGGTTCCGAAAGGAGAGGATAAGTAACTATATACGAACTATCCATGACCTCAAATGTCTTAGTATGTCCTTGCTGTAGACAAGGTGACGGGTTCTCATACTGTACAGCTACCCCAGATACGCACAGCTAGATGACGAACAGACCCTGAGGACCGACATCAGACCAGACATACTGCCCCCCCCCCTACTGTTTACACACCCGCACTCCCTTCATTCCATACAGGATGGCTCCAGCATCCTAAGACAGGACTGCCCCCCCCACCCCACCCCCCCAGGCCTGCTCAACGACAAGGGTAACCAGGGGCCATGGAGGGACAGAAAGTGACGGCATCCAGACTATGTTACGCCACGAGTGTTGACCTTCCCTAACCTTGCAAATGCAGTAAATCATCTCCTAGCACCCTCTCTATACTGTAGAAACTAAAAAAAAAAAATAATAAAAAAAAAATTATTAACGTAAAAAGACACAGACGACGGCTACGACACACAACCCGGGGGAACGCAAAACAGACAGTACAGGGGACAGAACGTGGGAAATGGAAGTAACAATACTACTCGATGGGAACGGTGGACTTATTCCGACCCAGGGGGTTCAAGATTCTTGTGCCAATACACTGTTCTGAAATTCAATGTATAATGTCTTACATATGTATGTATTTTGTGTGACAAATAGATTATACGGGATCCACCTTCCTCATACCCGGAAACAGGAAACCACACTGCAACACCGACGCCATAGGACGATGCACAGCGCCAGACCACAACAGAAGGGTTCCCTCCACAACCTGAAGGGCTGCGGTCCAGGTAACCCAAACGCCCCATATAAACACCTCTGACATCTCACGCACCGGCGTCCCCCACAGTATATATATACTACCACCACCTCCCCCCCATGGAATTTAGCACGAGACCATATCTCCCTTACAACCCAGACCCACCATGCACCCCACCCGAGACGAGAATGTCTCATCTTTAAATATTGCCCCTCCAATCCAGCCAAGCGCTACCACTCATGGATTCTTACCCCAAGCAGACATTAGCTCTGAGGTAAACACACACTACCCAAGGAAGCCAAGACCAAAAATATTCACCTACTATCATCCAGGTGACAAACAGCTCCACCACTAGGTCCACCTGACCTAACCCAGGTGCACACCACCTACCCACAAGGCGAATATCCGCCCGGGGTAGTCCACCACGGGAAAACCCCCAAACAGTATCCCAACATATAACTTACTGTAGTACAAGTTGAAACCGCATATATCTACTGTATATAGTTCAAAGGTACAATCCCCGTACCCCTCCAAGTTTAAAAATAACCTCCCCCCGCGACGAGTTCGCACCAATAATGGCAGACACTAAAGCCACACAACCAACAGACCCTGAGACGGCACACATACGTATCATTACCCTTAATGTTAGAGGTCTTAACACTCCCGAGAAAAGGAAAATGACACTCAACGAACTTCACCATCTGAAAGCAGATATAGCCTTCCTCCAGGAAACACATTTTAAAAAAAATATGGCCCCCACATTCAGAGATCGCAGATTCCCAACGGGATATTTCAGCGACTATGAAACAACTAAATCACGGGGAGTGGCAATACTTCTGTCGACCCATCTCCCATTCACCTACACCGAACACAAGACAGACGATACGGGGAGACTCCTTATGGTAAAGGGCCAAATTGGCCAAACTACAGTGACATTAGTCAACACATACCTCCCGAACAGACGTCAATGCCACACCCTCAAGAAACAACTAAAACAAATAGAATCATTTGCAGAGGGTATACTAATTATGGGGGGCGACTTTAATCTATCAACCGACGCTCAGATGGACACGACATCCCATACGACCCAATACCAAGTGTCGGCACGGAAACAAATGACGACGATACTAGACCGCGCACAACTCTATGATTGCTGGCGAACAACTCATCCGTCAGCAAAGGATTATTCCTTCTACTCAACTGTAACACACACTTATTCCAGACTGGACATGTTTTTTGTCCCACATAGATTTCTCCATCTCATCCAGTCCAGCAGATATGGCCAAATTACTTGGTCAGACCATGCACCCCTAACGTTAGATATGCACATACCCACATTACCCCAGAAATCTTTCCAATGGAAACTCAACGACCTCCTCCTGAACGATCCCGCAGTAACGGCCAATATCAATAATGCACTACGACAATACTTCCACCTCAATACATCTCCCATGATTAGCCCCCCAACTGCGTGGGAAGCACACAAATGCGTTATTAGAGGTGAACTGATATGTACAGCATCCCGACTTAAGAAACTCAGGGAAGCCAAAATCAAATCCCTCACAAACGACATAAGACTGCTCGAACAACAACATAAACAACACACTCACCTTAATATATATTTAGCCCTGACAGCTAAAAGGTCAGCTCTGTGCGATCTACTAAACTCCAAGGTCAAACGCAACCTCCTTCTTACTAAACATAAATACTTTGCCCAGGGGGGCAAATGCGGCCGCTTACTAGCACACTCCCTACGTCAACAGAGACAATCAACATTCATAGCTAAAATTAAAACATCTACCGGTTCCATGACCCATAAACTCCCAGAAATCCTTCAAGCCTTCCAAACATTTTATACTGACCTCTACAATCTTAGAAGCAAACCACCAGCCACTGCAGATATTGAGCAATATCTCTCTTCACGAATACATAAGACAATCCCGACTCACACACTCTCATCCCTGGATGCCCTCATTACACAAGACGAGGTACAAACCGCCATACGACACCTCCCATTGGGTAAAAGCCCAGGACCAGATGGGTTTACGGCCAAATACTACAAAACATTCCAAGAACACCTGACAACACCGTTAGTAGAAGCCCTCAACTCCCTTACACAATACCAGACCCTTCCCCCCCAATCACTGGAAGCACACATAACCCTCATACCGAAACCAGGCAAAGACCCGACCAATTGTGGGAGTTATAGACCGATATCCCTTATAAACCTAGACCTAAAAATATTCACGAAAATTCTTGCCACCAGACTAAGACCCCTACTACAATCTCTAATACACGACGATCAAGCAGGCTTCATTCCTAATAGAGAAGCAAAGCACAACACCACAAAAATCTTAAACCTACTATACATTGCACAACACCTACCGACAGACAGCCTCCTGATATCAATAGACGCCGAAAAGGCATTTGACAGGGTGGACTGGACCCTGTTAATAACCACCTTGGACAAAATAGGTTTTGGCCCTAACTGGCTAAGGTGGATGAATTCCATCTACTCCACTCCCACAGCCAGACTGCGGATAAATGGACAACTTTCGAACCCGGTACACATCAAAAACGGCACGAGACAAGGTTGCCCCCTCTCCCCTCTTCTCTTCATCCTTACACTGGAACCCTTTCTCAATGGGGTTAGAAATAACCCGGCTATACAAGGGATACAAGTGGCACACACAGAGTATAAAATATCGGCCTTTGCCGACGATCTCCTATTTACCATCCAATCTCCAGACACCTCTCTCCCTCCACTTCTTGAGGAAATAGCACTCTACCACACGCTATCCAATTTTAAAGTCAATTTCACCAAAAGCGAAATCCTCCCAATCAAAATATCCCCCCAATCCCGTGCCTCCCTCACAACACGTTTCCCGTTTACATGGGCAGAATCAGCAATAACCTATTTGGGCGTACGCCTCCCGGTAGATCTCAACTCCACCTATGTCCTAAATTATGAACCACTCATCCAATCTATCTCAAAAGACCTACAAGCGTGGAATAAACCACAATACTCCTGGCTATGCAGGATCAATATCCTAAAAATGAATACCCTCCCTAAGATCCTATACCTATTCCATACCCTACCCATAGCTATACCCAAGCTGTTCTTTATCAAACTAAGAACAATGTTTACAACTTTCATATGGGCTCATAAACAGCCGAGGATCAAATACGAAACCCTCACCAGACATAAATCCCAGGGTGGACTGAGTCTACCACATCTTGAACATTACCACGAAGCAACAGTCCTATCACGTATATATGAATGGTCGACTCACCCCCCAGCACGCCAGTGGATAAAGCTGGAAAGCTCAATTTTTAACTCCCCCATACATACAATCCCGTGGCAACAAGCGACCTTATCAACACTCCTCCCTAGCCACACTAAACACCCGACGATCCGACCCACGCTTCTCACCTGGTCGCGCATACGCAAGTCGACTAATCTGTCCCCCCACCCATCCCCCCTGTACCCCATTACCCATAACCCACTCTTCGCCCCGGGCATGACAGCCAAGCCATACCTCGCCTTACAGAACACACCAGATGGGACGTACCTCCAACTTAACACTCTACTGGAAGGCCACCGCATTTGCCCCCTCTCCAACCTGACAAGACTTGACACTCACACGCCAATGCAATATTTTCTCTATGCTCAGGTGACCCACTTCATCAGGGACAACCCTATCCTGTACAGAGGTGCTCGCGCGCTCTCACACTTCGAAATACACTGTAAAACGAGCAATATTAAAACAAAACTACTATCGACATTCTACAAACTCCGTGGCCTGGAAGCCACTAAAACATTACCGCCGTTTACAGACGCATGGGCCAAAGACCTAAACACCCAAATCACAAATCCCCAATGGAACACTATTTTCCGGCAAACGCACGCCACCTCGATATGTACCGCGTTCCAGGAGGGTAACTACAAGAGAATTGCCAGATGGCACTACTCACCATCCAAAATACACAGCCTATTCCCAAACTCACACGACATTTGCTGGAAATGCACCCAAAGGGGGGCCTCACTAGCCCATACCTGGTGGACCTGCCCATCAATCCAGAAATACTGGAACAATATAGGGAAAATGCTTAAAACAATTACGGGAATCCAAGTGCCAATCACCCCACAGGCGCTACTATTCCTGATCCTCCCAAGCCCCTTGCCCAAGTCGCGTCATATCCTCCTCACCCACCTTATAACTGCAGCCAACCTACTCATTCCTGTCAAATGGAAAAATCCCAACACCCCATCAATTAGAGAATGGATCGCCAAAGTAGAGACAATCAGAACCATGGAGGAAATCCACGCGTCTATCACCCACAAACTATCACTTTCCCAAGAGGTCTGGGACCCATGGGTCAGATTCATAAACGATACCCAAGCGACAAATAACAAATAAAGGACAAACAAAATAGGTATACAGTACACAAAGAAGAACACTTGTGTCAACTCCCCACACACCCTGACCTTAGGGAATGATTCATTCCAAGGACGTACACACAAACGGCTACTGGAGAGACCCCTCACAGCCCACCCACGACCAACGAAGGAACCTGACTATAAGACTGATAGCTCAGCTTCCACCAACATGCTATGGTACTGCCTGACAGCAGCTAAAGCATGAATGTATCTTATTAGTTGACATGTAATAAACACGGAACGACCACAAAATGGGAGAGAAGTTAGGTACTATACGTGAACTGTCGGTCTCAAAGGATATACTACAACAATACTTCAAAATGCTATGTATCAAATTGACTCCAATATATTTCACCAAAGAATGGCTATTTGTACCACGTTTCGAGCCTGATGTAGCTGATGTGGCAATGCAGGCACTGTTGTACCTTTGACATAACTGCCAATAAAAAATTAAAAAGAAAAAAAAAAAAAAA
>OW240916.1:969231-989319 GCA_933207985.1 Pelobates cultripes
TCCCATTTAATTCCTTCTTCCCCCCTCCCCTCCCATTTCATTCCTTCTCCTTCCCCCCTCCCATTTCATTCCTCACCCCCACTCCCTCGAATTTCATTCCTCCTATCCCCCCTGACACTGGCGGCGGGCGGGCAGGCCGGGGAGCTGAAGAGGAAGCACACAGAGAGTGCTCCCTCACGCGCCGGCCCGCCGGGTGTCAGCAGGGCCAGCCTTGGGCCAGCCCCTGCGACCCGGTATGTACCCACTGAATGTGGGGCCCGGACGACCTGAGCAGTCCGGGCCCCCCAGGACCGCCGGGCCCATGACAACCGTTACGGTTGTCATGCCCTGATGGCGGCCCTGTATGTAACATAGAAACATAGAATGTGACGGCAGATAAGAACCATTTGGCCCATCTAGTCTGCTCAATTTTCTAAATACTTTCATTAGTCCCTGGCCTTATCTTATATTTAGGATAGCCTTATGCCTATTCCACGCATGCTTAAACTCCTTTACTGTGTTAACCTCTTCCACTTCAGCTTGAAGGCTATTCCATGCATCCACTACCCTCTCAGTAAAGTAATACTTCCTGATATTATTTTTAAACCTTTGCCCCTCTAATGTAAGACTATGTCCTCTTGTTGTGGTAGTTTTTCTTCTTTTAAATATAGTCTCCTCCTTTACTGTGTTGATTCCCTTTATGTATTTAAATGTTTCTATCATATCCCCCCTGTCTCGTCTTTCCTCCAAGCTATACATGTTAAGATCCTTTAACCTTTCCTAGTAAGTTTTATCCCGCAATCCATGAACCAGTTTAGTTGCCCTTCTCTGAACTCTCTCTAAGGTATCAATATCCTTCTGAAGATACGGTCTCCAATACTGCGTACAATACTCCAAGTGAGTTCTCACCAGTGTTCTGTACAATGGCATGAGCACTTCCCTCATTCTACTGCTATATATGTATACTGTACATTAAGCTGTATACTGTACATTAAATTGTGTTCCCTACATTAAGCTGTATACCATATATTGCATTGTATACCGTACATTAATCTGTATAATGTACATTAAATTGTATTCTCTACATTAATCTGTATACTGTACATTAAAAGCTGTATACTGTACATTCCACTGTATACCGTATGTTAAGACCTTCAGTGGTTAAGGTACTGAGGTCTTCTATTCATTTCCCAATAGCTGAGCATAAGTGATTATAAGTGCAGTTAGGATGTAGAGGAATAGTGTAGATCAATGCAGCTTCCAAGACGATTCTCCCCAGCAAATAAAATATTCCCCAAGCATGAGCCTAGACTTCATGAAGGGTGCAACAGGAATAATGTTTTATTGATGTCACACTGGCTTTTATGGAAATCCTACCACAGTAAAAAAACATGAACCAATCATAATACAGATTTACAGTAAAACCCTCCCTGGGAGATTCTGAGATAAGTTAAGGAATAACCCAATTATCTCCAGGCAGAGGGCACACAATTTCCCCAAATCTTGGAACACCCCTTTATACAAGGTATCCCCACAATTGACATGTCCCCTGATAGCCCCGATCTGGAAGACCAACATATTCAAATTTCACCCATATAGGTTCAGGGGTTCCTGCCCAAAACAGTTCCACGAATATAGTATGTGCGGTCGGTCAATTCAGAGAACAGCATAAAAACGAATAAAAGCATGAATGGAGCCTCCTGGCTGATAGGAGCAATTGCTCCCCGTGTTCGTATGAATCAAACTACCAAATGGCGCTCTCCTAGCTGTTCGGCAACAAAAGGAAGCAGCTGTTCGTATGTTTCAGCGGTGGTTAGGGAAGTCGAGTGCCCGATTTTAGTTCCAGACACTCGACGACCAAGTCCCGCTGCCTCCTTTCGTGCAAACTAGAAGGCTGCGCCCTTTCAGGGGGTGGCCGGTGCGGTACCTGGAGGATCGGCGCCGGCCGGGCAAAAGAAGGGGTTTTGCTGGCTCTTCAATGAGGGCCAATGCAAATGGAGGATGTCATGCAGATTCAAACACAAATGTTCCGGTTGCAGCGGCGCCCATGGAGCTAACAGGTGCTTCAAGAGAGGTAAGCCGGCTTCCGGAGTGGGTGCCAGTGGGGCATCGGCCCCCGCCACTGCCGCTAGGGGCAGCCCCGGTGAAGGTAGGCGAGATGCTACCGTGGCTAAAGCGATACGCTAACCGCGAGGACACAGAGTTTTTGAGGAAAGGCTTTACAGTGGGGCTTACTATTCCATTTAAGGGGAAGGGACCGGGGAAGTTATGTGCGAACCTCAAATCCGTACGGGAACATCCAGGGGTGGTTCAGGAGAAATTGCTGAAAGAGGTACAGTTGGGTAGGATGGCGGGGCCTTATGTGGCCCCACCGCTGCCGGACTTGAGGGTGTCCCCACTTCGGGTGGTCCCCAAGAAAGAACCAGGCAAATTCCGTTTGATACGTCATTTGTCTTACCCAAAAGGGGCATCGGTCAATGATGACATTGACGCGGCCCTAAGGTCTGTCTCGAATGCATCATTCGACCAAGCTGTCGAGTTGTTTTTTTTGTCGAAGGGGGGTATTTCGTAGACCTATGTTTGCCCATGGGCTGTTCTATTTCCTGTTCTTGTTTTGAAAAGTTCAGCACATTTTTAGAGTGGGTGGTACGTCAGGAGTCAGCCGGGGGTGCAGTGGTGGATGATTTCTTGTGCGTGGGTCCAGCGGGCTCCGACCGCTGCAGCCAAATACTGCGGGTTTTGCAGTGGGTTGCACAAGCATTTGGGATTCCATTGGCTGGGGATAAGACAGTGGGCCCGATCAAGTGCCTGAGCTTCCTGGGTTTGGAAATCGACTCTGAGAAAGGGGAATGTCGGTTACCCACAGATAAGCTGATGGCACTCTGCCAATGGGTGGGAGAAGTGAGGGGTTCAAGGAAAGTGACCCTGCGGGGACTGCTGTCCCTGCTGGGGAGACTGAACTTCGCATGTAAGGTGATCCCTGTGGGTAGGGTTTTTTTGTAGGCAGCTAGCTCGAGCTACTTGTGGAGTAAGGTTACCGGGTCATTACATCAGGGTATCAGCGGATATGAGAGCTGACTTGGACGTTTGGAACCGTTTTTTGCAGGAGTTTAATGGTCGGGTGTTTTTTAGGGACCCGGCGGCAACGTCGGATGACATCGGTTTGTTTACGGACGCCAGGGTCCCTAAAAAACACCCGACCATTAAACTCCTGCAAAAAAACGTTCCAAACGTGGGAGCGTGGGTTTCGGGGCATACCTGGGGGGTAAATGGTGCGCCGAGGAGTGGCCTGAGTCTTGGAAGGAAAGCCCACTAATCAGGAATTTAGCATTCTTGGAATTTTTCCTAGTGGTAATGGCGGTGGCGCTGTGGGGCAGGGAACTCGCGAACAGAAAGGTGATTTTTCACTCCAATAATATGGCGGTGGTCCAGGCGATTAATAGTATCTCGGCCTCGTTGCTCCCCGTGGTTCGGTTATTGAGACACCTAGTTCTCCTCTGTATGTCATGGAATATCGTTTTTAGGGCTAGGCATGTACTGGGCTTGTTGAATGTTGTTGCTGATGCACTGTCTCGTTCACAGTGGGAGCGTTTTCGGGAGGCAGCACCGGGCGCACAGGAAACGGGACAGGCATGCCCAGAAGAAATATGGCGGCTCGGGACATCGTGCTTGGGGATTTTATAAGGAGCTCACTAGAACCAGGCACCTGGGCGGCGTACACCAAGGTTTGGACTGAATGGGAGGATATAGTAGGGCAGACAGGAGTGGGTAATTCCGTGGCAGGTAGGTTGGACACGCTATCATGGTTGCTGTGCTGGTTATTAGCAGATGGGGCCTCACCCTCCAGGGTAGACCTCCAGGGTAGATTTTGTTTGGGCCTTCTTCGGGGGTGGGGGGGTTCCGCATTGGTGAATTAGTCAGCGCCAACAAGTCAGGAATAAACAGGCTCAGGTTCGAGGACGTGGTCGTTGAACAGGACAGGGTCGAGATTCAATTGAGATGCTCCAAGATGGACGTTTTCAGGAGAGGTAAGAAGATAGTCCTGTTCTCATTGCCAGGGTCAGATGTCTGCCCAGTGGCGTGTGGGACGAAGTTCCTAAACATTCGCCTGGGAGTCACGGGATGTTTTTTAGTCCATGAGGATGGCTTTGCGCTGTAACGTTTTCAATTTGTCCGGGTATTCCGTATGGGGCTACAAAAGTTGGGCCTCCAACCCATGCAATTCGGAACACATGCATTTCACATAGGGGCGGCAACGGAGGTGGTTCGACTGGGATTGGGGGACAAACGGATTAAAGAGATAGGTAGGTGGGGGTCCATTCGGTTCCGTTCGTACGTACGGCCAGACAGGTTGGTGTAAAGGGGGGCTGTGAGAAGGCTGGGGGGTGTTATTGCTCTGCTGGGTAACTGATTTTGTTTCTTTTCAGGACTGGTCACTTGGTTGGTGGGTCACTCATACGTTTACTGGGCACAGAAGAGGACCGCAGTTCGGAGGAACGGAGCACAGCTGGGTTTTCTTCTGGAAATGGTGGAGTTACAGTGGTTTGGATTTGGTGGTTTTAGCTGGCAGAGCATTAGTGGAGAGATTTTCAGGAGGATTTCAGGTGGAGCCTCCCCAGACATAATACTAATTCACGGTGGGGGTAATGATTTGGGTTTGGTTCCCCAAAGGGAACTGATTAGGAGGATGAAGCGGGATTTGGATTGGCTATGGGAGCTGGTTCCTGGCATGGTGGTAGTATGGTCAGAGATGGTGCCTCGATTTAATTGGAGACACGTCAGGGACCCAGCTGATGTGGCGCGATGTCGGGGAAAAGTGAATAAAGCCATGTCAGTTTTCGTCTGGAGGTTA
Organism: Pelobates cultripes; assembly: GCA_933207985.1. Classification (NCBI taxonomy): domain Eukaryota; kingdom Metazoa; phylum Chordata; class Amphibia; order Anura; family Pelobatidae; genus Pelobates; species Pelobates cultripes. The sequence continues at coordinate 974,063 of OW240916.1, forward strand.
GGTGGAGTCCCGGTGCGGCATTGGGAACTAGAAGGTATGCTGCCTGGGTACTTTCGCAAGGATGGGGTACACCTTTCGGAAGTGGGGTGTGACTTTCTGAATTTAGGTTTTCAGGAGGGTATAGCGTGGGCCCTATTTCTGTGTGGTGGGGGGCGCTCGAGACATTAATATATCAAGTCTCGGGCTGTGGCGGGATAGGGCTTGGGTAATTGGGATGGAAGAGGAGTATCAAATGGCTAGGCTAAGGTTAGACTGGATTAGGCCAGAGTGGTAAGTGGTCTGTTGGTTCGAGCTCATCGGTGGCTCCGAACCTGGTGGTGTAGGGGTGTCTTGGTACACCCCTACAGTTAAGGAACTTATAGTTATGGGGCCTCTTTGGTGGGCCGTGTGTTATATATCATGTGTTATTTATATTGTTATATATTGTTTATGGTTTGGGGTCATTGCCAGGGGTAATTCTGTACAGAAGGGGATGGTAGTAAATTATTATTATGCAGCAATGTTATCTTGTTTTTATTACAATAAAATAAAGCTGTGGACTTTTATATTTCCAACAGAAATACGGTGTCTGTGTTATTTGGGGATAAAAATGCCACAGGCCGAATAAGGACTGTGCGCATGTCATGAAGCCCATGGAACAGAGCCAAGGAGTAGGCGGGTGGAGTTAAAAGAATTAGGTGTGGGTAATTAGGAATGGGGTGTAAAAGGGGTGGAGAAGAAAGGAGTATATTAAGCGGCCATTTTAGCAAGTGGCCATTTTAATCAGAATCTGCACTTACCTGTTAATTGTCCCTCCCACCCTCCCTAGGTTTTGGAAGTTTCCCGGCGGGATTGGGCTTGGGTAATTGGGATGGAAGAGGAGTATCAAGTGGCTAGGCTAAGGTTGTGTCTTGGTTCACCCGTACAGTTAAGGAAGTTATGGTTATGGGGCCTCTTTGGTGGGCTGTGTGTTATATAATATGTGTTATTTATATTGTTATATATTGTTTATGGTATGGAGTCATTACCAGGGGTAATTCTGTACGGAAGGGGATGGTAGTAAATTATTATTATGCGGCAATGACCCCCAATTTGTTATCTTGTTTTTATTACAATAAAATAAAGCTGTGGACTTTTATATTTCCAACAGAAATACGGTGTCTGTGTTTTTTGGGGGGTAAAAATGCCACAGGCCGAATAACGGCTGTGCGCATGTCAGGTATTTTTTCCAGATTTCAGTGTCGTGTCCCACCATCCCTGGATGCAGAACACCAGAGAAATGTAGGTGCATAACTCATTAGATGTGCTTTCTCTGTGAATAGGCAGCAGTGCCCCTTGCATGGTACTGTATGCATGGTGTTTTTGACTCCAGGCTGTTCAGTAGATGGGCCTTTTCATCACTGACTACACCCCACTGGGAGGTATAGAAACAGAAAAACCCTAAGTAAATAAGTTGGTGCAGGTTCACTTTAAAAAGTGCAATAAATATTTAAATATTAATGTGTCACTAATCTCTGCATGCAGTAACCACATAAACCCTTGGTAAACGGTTCAAACAACAAAATACAGGTAAATGGGTGCATGTATAAAAACATGCAAAGAAGAGCGATGATGCCTTAAAGTCCATTTCTCTACGGTGTCTGTAACGGATCCCCTATACTCCGACTGACTATATCAGCTGTAGTTCTCCCAAATCCCAAGTGAAGCAGTGATTAAAGTTCTGAGCTACCCAAACATCAGCCTAGACCTAATGAAGGGTAGAAGAAGACTGGTTTAGACCCATGGCCAGCTTATATACACATACCCCCAGCAGGGGGTCTCCAGCAGTAACATAGGAAACCACTTTCACAACATGCCCAGGACACTCCCACAACACGCCCAGGAGTCTCTGTGTCTGGGAGATAATTTAGTGTACTTTGCTTTAATAAACTAATTATCTTCCAGGCACTAGAGTTACAAAATATAAAGCATAAAATATTAAAAATACAGTGCCTTGCAAAAGTATTCACCCTCCTTGACTTTTTACCTATTTTGTTACATTACCGCCTTAAGGTCAATGTTTTATTAATCTGATTTTTATGTGATGGATCAGAACACAATAGTCTAAGTTGGTGAAGTGAAATGAGAAAAATATATACAGAAAACTATTTTTTAGAAATAGAAAACAGAAAATTGGCATGTGCGTATGTATTCACCCCCTTTGTTATGAAGCCCATAAAAAGCTCTGGTGCAGCCAATTAACTTCAGAAGTCACATAATTAGTGAAATGATGGCCACCTGTGTACAATCTGAGTGTCACATGATCTGTCATTACATATACACACCTTTTTTGAAAGGCCCCAGAGGCTGCAACACCTAAGCAAGAGGCAACACTAACCAAACACTGTCATGAAGACCAAGGAACTCTTCAAACAAGTAATGGACAATGTTGTTGAGAAGTACAAGTCAGGGTTAGGTTATAAAAAAAATATCCAAATCTTTGATGATCCCCAGGAGCACCATCAAATCTATCATAACCAAATGGAAAGAACATGGCACAACAGCAAACCTGCCAAGAGACGGCTGCCCACCAAAACTCATGGACCGGGCAAGGAGGGCATTAATCAGAGAGGCAGCACAGAGACCTAAGGTAACCCTGGAGGAGCTGCAGAGTTCCACAGCAGAGACTGGAGTATCTGTAAATAGGACGACAATAAGCCGTACGCTCTGTAGAGTTGGGCTTTATGGCAGAGTGGCCAGAAGAAAGCCATTACTTTCAGCAAAAAACAAAATGGCATGCTTTGAGTTCGCGAAAAGGCATTTGGGAGACTCACAAAATGTATGGAGGCAAGTGCTCTCGTCTGATAAGACTAAATTTGAACTTTTCGGCCATCAAGAAAACGCTATGTGTGGTGCAAACCCAACACATCACATCACCCAAAGAACACCATCCCCACAGTGAAACCTGTACCACTCTGTGCGTGATTTGAGGCTAGGACGGAGGTTCATCTTCCAGCAGGACAATGACCCCAAACACACTGCTAAAGCAACACTTGAGTGGTTTAAGGGGAAACATATAATTGTGTTGGAATGGCCTAGTCAAAGCCCAGACCTCAATCCAATAGAAAATCTGTGGTCAGACTTAAAGATTGCTGTTCACAAGCGCAAACCATCCAAAGTGAAGGAGCTGGAGCAGTTTTGCAAGGAGGAATGGGCAAAAATCCAAGTGTTAAGACGTGGCAAGTTCATAGAGACTTATCCAAAGCGACTTGGAGCTGTGATTGCCGCAAAAGGTAGCTCTACAAATTATTGACTTTATGGGGGTGAATAGTTATGCACATTGACTTGTTGTGGGCATGTTCTGTAAATTAAATGATGCAAATCCTCAAACAATCCATGTTAATTGCAGGTTGTGGGGCAACAAAACACAAAAAATGCCAAGGAGGGGTGTATACTTTTGCAAGGCACTGTATATATAACACATATAAGAACCCCCACAAATATTATATCCCCAGATAGCCTGGATCTGAGAGCCCATGTTGTCCAAACAGCACTCAGATCCCACAAATCACCATTTGGGTAAAGTTTTGACCGACCGCACACATGGCATCTGCCCAAATTAGTTTCAGAGAAGTGGTAGCAGTCAGTCATTTTTGGAAGTTCCGTACAAACAAACTGTCAAACGGTTCCTCTGGCTCATAGGTAGCAATTGTTCGCCTTGTTCGTGCAAACAATCCTACTGAACAGCGCTCTCCTGTCTTGTCGGGAAAAGAAGCAGGCGTTCGTGTGATTTTACCGGTTTTTGCAAGGTCTAGTGTCCGACTTATAGTTCCAGACACACGATGACCAAGTCTCATTGCCTGCATTCGTGCGACAAGATGGCTGTTGTTTTCTCCAGCATGTGTTGTTCGGTTATATGAACTGCGGCCACATAGTTAATGAGCCAGGGGGTGGTCGGTGTTGGGTAGAATGTAACTGCCAAACTGCGGAAATGTATTTGTGTTCGGTAAACTATATACCATGAACTAGGAAGGAAATGTCTTGTGAACAGAAGGGAAAATAGTGAGTTTGTCACAATGTATATGGCCCATAGTCTGTGGGCAGCTTCCACACTCCTCCAGGAGTTTATGGCAAACGTCCAGGGTAATGAGCATTTGTCACATTGTCAATAACAGATAGACCTCTCTGTTACTAGCAAGATGCTCCGCTAGTCGGGAACCTCTTATTCTGATCTCAGATCTTGGTGGATCCTGGGCAGTCATGTCTGTGCCATTTGCCGTCATGAAGAGTTGATATGGTGCTTTGACTGACCCTTTATCTTTGTAGTGTTATCTGCAAGTCTTATCGAATAATATTACATTTATAGTTTCTAAATGCCTTGTCCACAATGTAACCTCATAAAAGTGTAAGGTAACAAAACAAACTACGGAATTCTAGTCAAGTGAAACGTGAATTGCAGAATTTAGGCCCAAATATCTCATAAACAAGGGTTCTCCTCTCCATATCTTATATGCAGTGGTTCTCCTCTCCATATCTCATAAAGAAGGGTTCTCCTGCTCAGCTTGAGTGCAATGTTAATTTCAATACATAGCAGATTGGTGTTTTGTGAATAAGCTCGTATGATTTGCTGCCTGTTGTATTAGAATGACAGATGGAGATATCTGACACGGCGTAAGATTTCAGAGAAATCTTACTTTTTTAAACTGGTCCAACGAGCAAGGGGAGAGAGGGTCAGATCTACAACCTGGAGGCAAGATATGCAGTGATTTTTAGATAATAATTGACCTGTCAAACGGATTCATTGAAAATCTACCCATCTTCCCATGTCTGCTACTACCTGCTGCTTTTAGATGCAAACTAAATCTGGATCATGTAATGTGCGTTGGGTTGTTTCATCACGCATCTTGTGTGATTTGTGCCATGGAGGTTTCTGAATAACAGTTGTTAGTATTCAGACACCGATAGCAGTCACAATGAAAGATACCCAGCTGCAGGGCACAAAGTCCAAAACGTCTCAAAGGAACCTTTATTTGTACACAAACAGAATTTCAATGGTTTCTTTATGAAGCCGTCCAGCTGGGCCCTCTATTACTGTAACATTAGTGACTTCTCTTGCCCCTCTCTAATGCTAGGCGAGGAAGCTAGGACTGGGTAATACGACTTGGTGGCCTGGCATGGCTTCTTGTCCTGTGACATTTTAACTGATACTTATGGTGGCGTTAATTCATTTGTAACGATACCAGTAATTCTGTTTTTTTATCTGATGTTTCTTATTTTTCGCACTCACCTTTGCAGCCATTGTGTGCCGTGACCATGCTTACACAGTTCGTAAGCTGGAGTTGGCGCAATACCATGGGCAGTGTATTGGCAGGTGGCTCTACCATATGCCCACTATATTTAAAGGAACACTAGAGCGTTAGGTATACAAACCTGTATTTCTACTGTGCCCCTGTACCTTTATAGATTCAGGCCTCCCACCTCATTTGCCATAAAAATATTAAAAGTCTATAGTGGTCCTTTAAAGAGATATTACGAAACCTGAGAGAGAAGATGTGACGGACCGCTGGCACTCCGACCGAATACCTTCGCCAATCGATGCTCCTAGCACTTGCCGAGGACTCCAAGCACTCCAACCGACACAATCAGCACTGCAGAGCCCACTTTCAGCAATGCAGCTGCGCTGGGGTCTCGCCGCCTTTCACCCACTCTGGATCCAAGGCCAGGATCCAGCTTCCAGTGGACAGGCCTCTCTTCTCCCAGAGAGCATAGCAGGAACAAGAACAGCTCTTACAAGATCTTACCCTGGGGAGTGTAGTGTGAATATAGCAATCCCGAGAGTGTAGTTATCCCATTCCCCAAACATGAGTCAAGGCTTCAAGAAAGGGTCAAGTAGTTCTGTTTAATGGAAGCAAGCACTCACAATTTATACAATTTATACCAGCTGGCATTGGGCTGTAATCAGACTTATGTGTATTCATATGTGTTTGGTTAAATTTTGCCATATGTATATAAGTGTATTCAGCATTCGTCTGATAGTTCGGTAAAATCACTCAACGTATTATGCGAGTGAAACTACCGAACAATCAGACCACCCCAGGAATAATTCCTAACAATGTTGCAAACAGGTAATTGAGTGTCTGGAACCCAAATCGGACACTCTGTTAGGCAAGCACCGCTGAGACCTCCACACTACCGTCAATTTGTGAAAGAACCCCGCGAACAAGGGGGTTTACCCGAATCCTCCCCAGTCTCCATAACCCAAGCCATTCGTATATTTTATTCCCTTTTCTTTTTTTTTTTTTTTTTTTTTTTTATTGGCAGTTATGTCAAAGGTACAACAGTGCCTGCATTGCCACATCAGCTACATCAGGCTCGAAACGTGGTACAAATAGCCATTCTTTGGTGAAATATATTGGAGTCAATTTGATACATAGCATTTTGAAGTATTGTTGTAGTATATCCTTTGAGACCGACAGTTCACGTATAGTACCTAACTTCTCTCCCATTTTGTGGTCGTTCCGTGTTTATTACATGTCAACTAATAAGATACATTCATGCTTTAGCTGCTGTCAGGCAGTACCATAGCATGTTGGTGGAAGCTGAGCTATCAGTCTTATAGTCAGGTTCCTTCGTTGGTCGTGGGTGGGCTGTGAGGGGTCTCTCCAGTAGCCGTTTGTGTGTACGTCCTTGGAATGAATCATTCCCTAAGGTCAGGGTGTGTGGGGAGTTGACACAAGTGTTCTTCTTTGTGTACTGTATACCTATTTTGTTTGTCCTTTATTTGTTATTTGTCGCTTGGGTATCGTTTATGAATCTGACCCATGGGTCCCAGACCTCTTGGGAAAGTGATAGTTTGTGGGTGATAGACGCGTGGATTTCCTCCATGGTTCTGATTGTCTCTACTTTGGCGATCCATTCTCTAATTGATGGGGTGTTGGGATTTTTCCATTTGACAGGAATGAGTAGGTTGGCTGCAGTTATAAGGTGGGTGAGGAGGATATGACGCGACTTGGGCAAGGGGCTTGGGAGGATCAGGAATAGTAGCGCCTGTGGGGTGATTGGCACTTGGATTCCCGTAATTGTTTTAAGCATTTTCCCTATATTGTTCCAGTATTTCTGGATTGATGGGCAGGTCCACCAGGTATGGGCTAGTGAGGCCCCCCTTTGGGTGCATTTCCAGCAAATGTCGTGTGAGTTTGGGAATAGGCTGTGTATTTTGGATGGTGAGTAGTGCCATCTGGCAATTCTCTTGTAGTTACCCTCCTGGAACGCGGTACATATCGAGGTGGCGTGCGTTTGCCGGAAAATAGTGTTCCATTGGGGATTTGTGATTTGGGTGTTTAGGTCTTTGGCCCATGCGTCTGTAAACGGCGGTAATGTTTTAGTGGCTTCCAGGCCACGGAGTTTGTAGAATGTCGATAGTAGTTTTGTTTTAATATTGCTCGTTTTACAGTGTATTTCGAAGTGTGAGAGCGCGCGAGCACCTCTGTACAGGATAGGGTTGTCCCTGATGAAGTGGGTCACCTGAGCATAGAGAAAATATTGCATTGGCGTGTGAGTGTCAAGTCTTGTCAGGTTGGAGAGGGGGCAAATGCGGTGGCCTTCCAGTAGAGTGTTAAGTTGGAGGTACGTCCCATCTGGTGTGTTCTGTAAGGCGAGGTATGGCTTGGCTGTCATGCCCGGGGCGAAGAGTGGGTTATGGGTAATGGGGTACAGGGGGGATGGGTGGGGGGACAGATTAGTCGACTTGCGTATGCGCGACCAGGTGAGAAGCGTGGGTCGGATCGTCGGGTGTTTAGTGTGGCTAGGGAGGAGTGTTGATAAGGTCGCTTGTTGCCACGGGATTGTATGTATGGGGGAGTTAAAAATTGAGCTTTCCAGCTTTATCCACTGGCGTGCTGGGGGGTGAGTCGACCATTCATATATACGTGATAGGACTGTTGCTTCGTGGTAATGTTCAAGATGTGGTAGACTCAGTCCACCCTGGGATTTATGTCTGGTGAGGGTTTCGTATTTGATCCTCGGCTGTTTATGAGCCCATATGAAAGTTGTAAACATTGTTCTTAGTTTGATAAAGAACAGCTTGGGTATAGCTATGGGTAGGGTATGGAATAGGTATAGGATCTTAGGGAGGGTATTCATTTTTAGGATATTGATCCTGCATAGCCAGGAGTATTGTGGTTTATTCCACGCTTGTAGGTCTTTTGAGATAGATTGGATGAGTGGTTCATAATTTAGGACATAGGTGGAGTTGAGATCTACCGGGAGGCGTACGCCCAAATAGGTTATTGCTGATTCTGCCCATGTAAACGGGAAACGTGTTGTGAGGGAGGCACGGGATTGGGGGGATATTTTGATTGGGAGGATTTCGCTTTTGGTGAAATTGACTTTAAAATTGGATAGCGTGTGGTAGAGTGCTATTTCCTCAAGAAGTGGAGGGAGAGAGGTGTCTGGAGATTGGATGGTAAATAGGAGATCGTCGGCAAAGGCCGATATTTTATACTCTGTGTGTGCCACTTGTATCCCTTGTATAGCCGGGTTATTTCTAACCCCATTGAGAAAGGGTTCCAGTGTAAGGATGAAGAGAAGAGGGGAGAGGGGGCAACCTTGTCTCGTGCCGTTTTTGATGTGTACCGGGTTCGAAAGTTGTCCATTTATCCGCAGTCTGGCTGTGGGAGTGGAGTAGATGGAATTCATCCACCTTAGCCAGTTAGGGCCAAAACCTATTTTGTCCAAGGTGGTTATTAACAGGGTCCAGTCCACCCTGTCAAATGCCTTTTCGGCGTCTATTGATATCAGGAGGCTGTCTGTCGGTAGGTGTTGTGCAATGTATAGTAGGTTTAAGATTTTTGTGGTGTTGTGCTTTGCTTCTCTATTAGGAATGAAGCCTGCTTGATCGTCGTGTATTAGAGATTGTAGTAGGGGTCTTAGTCTGGTGGCAAGAATTTTCGTGAATATTTTTAGGTCTAGGTTTATAAGGGATATCGGTCTATAACTCCCACAATTGGTCGGGTCTTTGCCTGGTTTCGGTATGAGGGTTATGTGTGCTTCCAGTGATTGGGGGGGAAGGGTCTGGTATTGTGTAAGGGAGTTGAGGGCTTCTACTAACGGTGTTGTCAGGTGTTCTTGGAATGTTTTGTAGTATTTGGCCGTAAACCCATCTGGTCCTGGGCTTTTACCCAATGGGAGGTGTCGTATGGCGGTTTGTACCTCGTCTTGTGTAATGAGGGCATCCAGGGATGAGAGTGTGTGAGTCGGGATTGTCTTATGTATTCGTGAAGAGAGATATTGCTCAATATCTGCAGTGGCTGGTGGTTTGCTTCTAAGATTGTAGAGGTCAGTATAAAATGTTTGGAAGGCTTGAAGGATTTCTGGGAGTTTATGGGTCATGGAACCGGTAGATGTTTTAATTTTAGCTATGAATGTTGATTGTCTCTGTTGACGTAGGGAGTGTGCTAGTAAGCGGCCGCATTTGCCCCCCTGGGCAAAGTATTTATGTTTAGTAAGAAGGAGGTTGCGTTTGACCTTGGAGTTTAGTAGATCGCACAGAGCTGACCTTTTAGCTGTCAGGGCTAAATATATATTAAGGTGAGTGTGTTGTTTATGTTGTTGTTCGAGCAGTCTTATGTCGTTTGTGAGGGATTTGATTTTGGCTTCCCTGAGTTTCTTAAGTCGGGATGCTGTACATATCAGTTCACCTCTAATAACGCATTTGTGTGCTTCCCACGCAGTTGGGGGGCTAATCATGGGAGATGTATTGAGGTGGAAGTATTGTCGTAGTGCATTATTGATATTGGCCGTTACTGCGGGATCGTTCAGGAGGAGGTCGTTGAGTTTCCATTGGAAAGATTTCTGGGGTAATGTGGGTATGTGCATATCTAACGTTAGGGGTGCATGGTCTGACCAAGTAATTTGGCCATATCTGCTGGACTGGATGAGATGGAGAAATCTATGTGGGACAAAAAACATGTCCAGTCTGGAATAAGTGTGTGTTACAGTTGAGTAGAAGGAATAATCCTTTGCTGACGGATGAGTTGTTCGCCAGCAATCATAGAGTTGTGCGCGGTCTAGTATCGTCGTCATTTGTTTCCGTGCCGACACTTGGTATTGGGTCGTATGGGATGTCGTGTCCATCTGAGCGTCGGTTGATAGATTAAAGTCGCCCCCCATAATTAGTATACCCTCTGCAAATGATTCTATTTGTTTTAGTTGTTTCTTGAGGGTGTGGCATTGACGTCTGTTCGGGAGGTATGTGTTGACTAATGTCACTGTAGTTTGGCCAATTTGGCCCTTTACCATAAGGAGTCTCCCCGTATCGTCTGTCTTGTGTTCGGTGTAGGTGAATGGGAGATGGGTCGACAGAAGTATTGCCACTCCCCGTGATTTAGTTGTTTCATAGTCGCTGAAATATCCCGTTGGGAATCTGCGATCTCTGAATGTGGGGGCCATATTTTTTTTAAAATGTGTTTCCTGGAGGAAGGCTATATCTGCTTTCAGATGGTGAAGTTCGTTGAGTGTCATTTTCCTTTTCTCGGGAGTGTTAAGACCTCTAACATTAAGGGTAATGATACGTATGTGTGCCGTCTCAGGGTCTGTTGGTTGTGTGGCTTTAGTGTCTGCCATTATTGGTGCGAACTCGTCGCGGGGGGAGGTTATTTTTAAACTTGGAGGGGTACGGGGATTGTACCTTTGAACTATATACAGTAGATATATGCGGTTTCAACTTGTACTACAGTAAGTTATATGTTGGGATACTGTTTGGGGGTTTTCCCGTGGTGGACTACCCCGGGCGGATATTCGCCTTGTGGGTAGGTGGTGTGCACCTGGGTTAGGTCAGGTGGACCTAGTGGTGGAGCTGTTTGTCACCTGGATGATAGTAGGTGAATATTTTTGGTCTTGGCTTCCTTGGGTAGTGTGTGTTTACCTCAGAGCTAATGTCTGCTTGGGGTAAGAATCCATGAGTGGTAGCGCTTGGCTGGATTGGAGGGGCAATATTTAAAGATGAGACATTCTCGTCTCGGGTGGGGTGCATGGTGGGTCTGGGTTGTAAGGGAGATATGGTCTCGTGCTAAATTCCATGGGGGGGAGGTGGTGGTAGTATATATATACTGTGGGGGACGCCGGTGCGTGAGATGTCAGAGGTGTTTATATGGGGCGTTTGGGTTACCTGGACCGCAGCCCTTCAGGTTGTGGAGGGAACCCTTCTGTTGTGGTCTGGCGCTGTGCATCGTCCTATGGCGTCGGTGTTGCAGTGTGGTTTCCTGTTTCCGGGTATGAGGAAGGTGGATCCCGTATAATCTATTTGTCACACAAAATACATACATATGTAAGACATTATACATTGAATTTCAGAACAGTGTATTGGCACAAGAATCTTGAACCCCCTGGGTCGGAATAAGTCCACCGTTCCCATCGAGTAGTATTGTTACTTCCATTTCCCACGTTCTGTCCCCTGTACTGTCTGTTTTGCGTTCCCCCGGGTTGTGTGTCGTAGCCGTCGTCTGTGTCTTTTTACGTTAATAATTTTTTTTTTATTATTTTTTTTTTTTAGTTTCTACAGTATAGAGAGGGTGCTAGGAGATGATTTACTGCATTTGCAAGGTTAGGGAAGGTCAACACTCGTGGCGTAACATAGTCTGGATGCCGTCACTTTCTGTCCCTCCATGGCCCCTGGTTACCCTTGTCGTTGAGCAGGCCTGGGGGGGTGGGGTGGGGGGGGCAGTCCTGTCTTAGGATGCTGGAGCCATCCTGTATGGAATGAAGGGAGTGCGGGTGTGTAAACAGTAGGGGGGGGGGCAGTATGTCTGGTCTGATGTCGGTCCTCAGGGTCTGTTCGTCATCTAGCTGTGCGTATCTGGGGTAGCTGTACAGTATGAGAACCCGTCACCTTGTCTACAGCAAGGACATACTAAGACATTTGAGGTCATGGATAGTTCGTATATAGTTACTTATCCTCTCCTTTCGGAACCATGGGGCAACTCGTAGCGGATAGCCGTTTGGAGTATGGGGCGTGCACCCGGCAGTAAAATAGGCAGGGGCACCTTGTGGGTTCGGGTGAGGCCAGATACCTTAGGACTGTCTATGTAAGTGAAATAGTTCCCGGCCTTGAGTCTTGCGTATCCCAGGCTCTGGCTGTTGCAGTCCTTCTTCTCCTCAGGGTGCGATTTAGTGTCTTATGTTGTCCTGTTTGAGTACGTGGAGGGTAGGCTTGTTTGTGGTCGTTGGAGTAGGCGTCGTCTGTCCGATTTTCGGGGTAGTTCGTCTGTTTGATGGAGGGAAGTCAATGAATATCTCAGGGTGCACAGGGTCCGCGTGCGGTGTAACGGTGTCCCTCCCGGTTAGTGCCGTACATCATCTCCCAGTGTGGTCGGTAGGGTCTCGTGGATCAGTCCAGCGTAATGCGACGGCTTGGTGTGTACCGACGTCTAAAGAGGTGTATTGGTATTGTGGATGGTTCAATCTAGAGGCATCGTGGAGGCTTGGGGAAGTGCAGTGGTGACCATATCTTTTCTCTGGGATGGTGTGCGGGATGTCATGCTGTCTAGTGGTGCATTTGGGGAGGATGTTGTGAGTGATCTCCCGGAGGGTGACCAGCATATTCCGGTCGTCTTCTCTTCGGAGGCTGTTGCCAGGGAGGTCTTTGCTGTTGCCTTGGCATGTTAGGAGTAGGGGTTGGGCCGTACCAATCTGGGATCCGGACTGCTGTAAGTTCTAGGTCCCGGATGAACACCGGTACGTCCTTAATTGTGGAGATGGTGTAGGTGTTGCCCCTTGTAGTTACGGTGAGGGAGAATGGGAACCCCCATCTATACCTGATGTTCCTTGAGCGGAGCTGATCTGTGACCGGTTTCAGAGACCTGCGTGCCTGTAGTGTTAGCCATGAGAGGTCAGGATATATTGCCACTTCTGTTCCGTGGAATAGTAGCGGTTGTTGCGAGTTGCGTAAGGCCTCTAATATTTTGGCTTTGCAGTCGTAATAGTGTAGACAGCAGATTACATCCCGTGCCATGTCTGCTTGAGATCCCTGCGGGCGCAGGGCTCTATGAGCTCTATCAAAGGCTATTGGCGTTTCTGTAGGCCTGTCCAGGATCAAGTTGAATAGTTCCTGGAGAACTGCATTGAGATTTTCCCGGTCTTCCTCTGGTATGCCTTTTACCCTTAAGTTATTGCGCCTTCCCCGGTTGTCGAGGTCGTCGAGGGAGCGCTGCATTGCCGAGTATTGGTCGGTGTGTGCTTCCATTGATTCTGTGAGTGTGTTCAGCTGTGTCTGCATCACATCCCTGTCGTCCTCCAAGGCGGTGACCTTCTGTTTAGTAAGCTGGAAGTCCACCCCAATGGCGTCTAGTCTCTCCTGGAAGGAGGCTTCTAGTTTTTGTAGCATCTGTGCCAGGTCCGTTTTGGAGGGTAGGGCCCGAAGCATAGTTTTGATGTCCCCTTCTGAGGATCTTATGGTGTCTTCTGACCCCGTGGGGCTTGATGGTGGGGAGAGTGTTTGCGGCGAGGCCGGCGTCGCGGTAAGGCCTACCGGGTCTGTTTGCTGGTCGCTTGTGTCCCGGAAAAATTTAGTTAGGGACCCCGTTTTTCCTGTGGGGGTCTTCCCTGTCGTTTGGTGCCCACTGGCCGCTCGTTTGGGATGTCCCATTGTGAATTTTAGTGCCCGATGGCTTCGGATTCTATTTCCCTAGCAGAGGAGCTCGTTTAGAACGCGTCCATGTGGCTCGGCTGCTTGCTCCGCCCAACTTCATTTTATTCCCTTTTCTGTGACCGACCGCAGGGCCAAAATGTATGGAACTCCTTTTGGCTGTTAACTCCAACTCGGTCGGTCTTTTTATTACCTCCAGGAATTTCCCAAACCCCTGGTCCGATCTGGGTGATTTTTGGATATGTGTCTCACCCAGATCAGGGCTACCAGAGGATGTAATATTTAAAGGGGTTCCCCTATGTTTAGGGGTACATCCAGAAAACCAGGGGACTGTGTCCTGCATAATGGGATTATGAGTCATACTAAGGAGAGGGGATGTGTGGGTGGCAACTCATGTATGATTGGTGTATTGTGTAATTACTGTAAATCCCTCCCTTGCATGGGAGAAAGCTTTAAAAGAAGGTTGAGTGATTACAAGTTCAGTTCTGCTCCTGATGCTGTGTGTCGTCCAGTCATTGGGATCTGTATGGGGTATTCGTGGATTACCTTGCTTGCTGTGATTATTATTCTATGGTATTTTATAACTTGTTCCTGAGCCTCACTGGGATCTTTAGTGGAGTTAACCTGTGAAAGACCAGCTCTCCGCTAAATAATTCACCAGGCCAGAAGCACACCCCTTGGACCTGATGGTACACAGGCATACAACGGACACAAACTAATCAAAACAATATAACAATGTCTGACACTCCCATTCATTACAGCAAAATCCTCCCCCCTGACATCATCAATGTATCATTGCCATGGGTACCAGGTTCGTCCCCAGTTATGCCAACACGTACATGCGTAGATGGGAGGACCTCTTCGTGTGGTCTGGTCATAACTGGGGGGAGAACCTCGTCCTATGGCGATGACACATTGATGATGCCATCATCATCTGGAAGGGGTCTAGTCCAGATTTTATGTCCTTTGTCAATTATCTCAACCAAAATTATTATAATTTAACATTTTCTCCAGTATGGGATCGCAGGGAGATCAATTTTTTGGATATTACTTTGTTTTGTGAGGAGGGACTAATAAGAATAAAATGTTTTTTTAAGCCCACAGATGGAAACAGTTACGTCCATAAACAAAGTTGTCACCATCAACCTTGGTCAAAAGGAAAAGCCGAGGGTCAACTCACCAGAGTTAGATGTAACTGTTCCCATATAGAGGACTTTCATGTACAAGCACAGCATATAGCCAGGAAACTTACACAGAAGGGTTATAACCATAAAAAAATTGAAAAAGAGATTCCCATTATGATGGATAACCCAAGTACAAATAAAGGTAGGACAGGCTTCAAACCGGCTCTCTTCACTCAATATAATATTGATCATTATAGGATTAAGAAATGTTTTTGTAAATATTGGCCAATACTCCTGGAAAATCCCATTTTAGGGAGTTATCTACCCCCAAAACCAACTATTGTATATAGGAAAAATAAAAAACCTTAAAAATATGTTGGCACCAAGCTATGCCATAAAGAGTGGTTCGAAAACTAGGATGGATATGAAAGGTTTTAGAGGATGCAATCAATGTAAGGCGTGTTCTTTGGTCAACACCAACAAGACCACATCTTTTGTTAGTTTTGTAACTGGTCAATTTGGTCAATATCACA
>OW240916.1:989419-1008695 GCA_933207985.1 Pelobates cultripes
CATAAAACTTACATTTACATCAGAATCAGCATACTCCAAATACAAACATATGTCAAATTCATCCAAATTGGTCCAGTGGGTCAAAAGATAGATCGTAGCCCTTTGTGACCAAAGGAAGCATGGCTTTTCTGCCCAAAACCAGTTCTACAGAGTCTTCTATCCTGGAGATAATTGGGAAGTAATCCAATTATCTCCAAAGACAGAGGCAAAACTCCATTGAACACATGGCAGCAAAAGACAATAAAACACATAAAACATATAACTGTGCAGCCATTGCACAAAACAGGTACATTCAACATATCCCCAGATAGCTCAGATCTGAGCGCACATTATTACTGAATGGCGCTCAGAGCACACACATACAGTTCAATTGCCATGGAGCCAAAGTCTTTCCCATAGTCTTTCATTATACGAATGGGCTCCATGGCATAGCTATCTGGGGTATCACCGCTCAAACAGGGCAAGCACCAAATGACCCGGCTTTCATGTCTTTGCAGGGAAAAATCAAGCCTTTTAACATGGGGCCATAATCCAAAGGCAACAGGCGAGCAACCAGGCTTCTCCAATGCAATGTGGCGAGATTGGTCTCGTCACACCACCCTCCCTGGGTTTTGAGTTAAATAAGGGTATCCCTTTTTGTCACAGCGGCGGGATAGGGAGCAGAGGAAGAGAGAAATAGGCTCCCATGAGGAACGTCATGGACATTGAAATTGTGGTCACTGGTGGTTGGTAGGTTTGGAGTCCTGGAGGTGGCTCAGAACCTGGTGGGGTAGGGGTATCCGGGTATACCCCTGCCGTGGTTATTTATGGTTGGCACTTAAATTGTTATGTTGAAGTAAGGTTGCAAATTGTTAGAAATATATATGTGTTAGTTATGTTGGGGGTCATTGCCCGTTATATTAAAAGGAGGATGTGGATGCGAGGGCGGAGTATGGGGGCAATGACCCATGTTTATATGTTAAATTATTATTATATTATTGTTATTATTAATAAATTTATTATCGTTATTATTATAATTGTTAATAAAAGCTGTGGCCAATTTTACCCATATACCCTAGTGTCAGCTTGTTATTGGGTTATGTGGGGGCTGTGTCCTAGGTTCCGACTGCCCATATGGCGACCATACACCGGTCATGATCTCATTCTAAGTCTCCATGAAAACCCTTTCATACAATAAATCCACTACATCTTGAAATACAGAGTGTGATGTGGTTGATCACCAGCTGACCTCCTAGATGATGGTCTGTCGCACAGCAAGGCTTTAGTCACCCAGAATTGGCTCTTCCTTGCCATAGCTTTCCTAGAAGCGTACTCCATCCAGCGAGATCTACAGATATTGGCAGAGCACGCCATGTGTTGACAACACATTGTTCACATGAATAATAACTCTAGACTCACGTACTCAAAGCTGGCAGGGTTTATGAACATTTCCGATGCCAGTCTGCTTTCTGCAAGAACTAAGGCAAGGATTTTTTAAAAAGTGATATATATATCTCAATCATTTCCAAACATGTACAAAAGTACTTCAGACTTCCATACCAGGGCCGCTAAGAATCCACGCTGCCCTAGTGTACATAAAGAAATGCCATGGGGCTTATTATGCCAAATGAAACTGATTTCTGAATGAATGTATGATTCGTACTGACTGACGTACTGAGGTATTTATCAAGCAGGTATGAGAGACAAATGTAACACTGGTCTTTCTAGAAATACAGGTAAATATGGGTTCCTGACTGTTCCCCATATATCTGTCCGTGTAGAG
Source organism: Pelobates cultripes (assembly GCA_933207985.1). NCBI lineage: Eukaryota > Metazoa > Chordata > Amphibia > Anura > Pelobatidae > Pelobates > Pelobates cultripes. Next base: position 991,182 of record OW240916.1, read on the forward strand.
CGGAATATTGAAAATACTGTCCTAAATGATAGGCCCTGGGAAGATAGCGCAGCTAAGTGGACAAGGGCACATGTAGGAGTGTGGGGATAGATGCATGGGATTGGTTGGGAAAGAGTGTGTGGGTGGGATTATGCAGTGTGTGAGTTAGTGGGGGGTGGTCTTACCTCGGTGCCACTTGGGATTCGGGCCAGCAAACAGCTTCCCTCCCGCCCGCCCCATTGGTATATATTTAGTCACAGCTAGCCGGGGGTATGTCCTTGCCAATTAAGTTTGAAGTGGTTACGTTAATTATGTGGAATGAAGTGAACAAGTTTTCAGGTCTCAACCTCCCCTGCTCTAAAGGGTTAACATTAGGTTACCTGGGGTGTCGTGCCCACCGAGCGAGGAAAAGGTCGGCTGGTGGTAAGCATTGGAAGGAAAAGGAGTTTATGCCGAGGGGGGAGGTGAGAAGAAGGGGTACATAGGCGCATGGTCAGTGTATTGGCAAGGACGGTTGGGTTTCACTGTATGACACTATGTGTTAAGTGTAATGTTAAGTTATGGTTATTCATGTTTAATGTTTGGTTACAGAAATGAAGAGAAATTTATTAAATAAATTATGGAGGTGTCATACAGTATTTGTTGTATGGTATAATAAATGATGTGGCCTGTTTCATCCATACTACGTTGTCTGTCTTTATTTTGGAAGGGGGAGGATTTGGGTTGGTTTATGTATTATGCTGCATCGCAATTCCCCACTACGTACATACAAGACAGCGTACCTTCACATATTATACATTTCAGGCTGTTTGAATGCAACTCCTGTTATTTGCTGTCTGGCTCAGAGTGATAGGGGGAGTAAGTGTCTGGGGAATCCTCATAATCCATTCTCTATAGTGCTGCCTCTAACAAACCTTATCCTTGTTTTATTTGCATTTTTAAAAACTGGAGTTTCAATTCACAATTGTTTCAATGTTCCCCTAAAGCGATCCAGCATGCCACAGCCACATATTGGGAATATGGATACAGCCAGGAAGACTCAGGACTGTGTTCACTAAACGCAGAGATTTATTAATTTACTGAATTGGAAAAGTCTAGACAAAAAGTGCTGATTTGGATAAATTCTCCAAATTGACTATGCTAACTCCTCATCTATTTTTGCCATTCAGTTTCTAATTTGCTGTTTAGTAAATAACTGCCTCCTGTCTAATAGGGGTAATGGGGGGGGGAGGACCCATGGAGCGTTTCAAGTAAAGCTGCTATTATGGAAACTGGATGGAGTGCTCTACACCACAACATTGGAAGGGTAAAGCTCTCAGAGTCTAGTGGCACTCTCAGTCCCAAAAGATAATCAGTGAGAATTGGCCGTGGCTTATTGCAATGACACATGAATGGCTAACCACGGAGGCCCCACCTAGCACTCTGGCTACGTGCTGGGAATATAAAAATAAAAGTTACAAAAGGTAAAAAAGTGAGTAATGTGAAACCCTCTGAACTTGCCTAATCCTGTTTTCCAAATTGAGTTGTGTCTGAAATACCTGAGCACAGACACCGATCTCCAGCCGGGGGGAGGGGGACCGGTAATAATGAACTTGTCTTCGCCGAAATGTTTCTCCAAAACGTGTCAACACAAAGCGAGGTCACAAGGGCGCCGTACTGATTTCACACATGTCGATTTAACACTTTCCACAATTAACATCTTTATCTAGACTGGTTACATTCAAATCTAGAGCAAGTACAGAGCAATTAAACCAACCACGTCCTATCTGCACAACCTGCATACCAGGACTCTGGAAATGAACGCGCAATGTTTAATTCTACGGGAAAATCAAGCCTTTATTTATTGTTTCACATATTTCTTACAGGGTTTGTTTGTATTTTTTACTAAGGTACCTATTTATTTGGTAATATTGCCTTTAGCGAAAGGGGCATTGCACATTGGGTGGGTTAATATCATTAAAAGGACACACCTAGCCTACAGAGTTTGTTTTGTTATGACTATGGTTCCTGGGAGTTGTAGTTTAGCTGTCACCTCTCTCCAGTAGGGAGCAAACAATAAAACTACAATTCCCAGAAACCTTACTCGGCCCATAGAGCAATGCTAAAGGGATTAACTCAGCGCTACAGAACTCACTCATGGGGATAAGAGAGGCTGTGATAACTGTGGCGACCATCTGGCACGCCAACTAGGTGCCTCCGCCAATCACTGCTTCCTAGTACCTCCGAGTACTTCCAAGCACTCCACCAGACACCATCAGCACTGTAGACCCTTAGCCGCCGCAGCTTGGCTGGGGTCTCGCTGTCCTCCACCCACCCTGGACCCAAGTCAGGGATCCAGCTTCCAGCAGTGGGTAGACCTCTCCTAAGCAGGATAGCTCTTACAAGAGCTAGTGATATAGCTGTTAGAGCTGTTCAGTAAAAGCGTGCTGCCTGTGTTCATGCGAACAAGATGGCCGCCACCCCGTGGTTGTCCATTAGAATCGTGGCCAACCAGACAAACAATTAGAACACTGCAGTGAGAAACGTTCCAAATTGTTAATAGGTGTTAACAAGCTCCAGGGTGGTCTCTGGTTCGTGCGGTTGTTCGGTAAACAAACCATATAGTCCCAATTGCACGAACAGAGACTTTTACATTATTTTTCACAGGGTCCATAGTCTGTGGGCAGGAGGCTGGCAAGCAAGTTCCTCCAGGAGCTCATGGCAAACTCAGGTAAAAAGGGGAGTTTGCCACACCATCTATTTTTTCCTCTGCCTCTTTTTAAATGCTGTGAAGGGCCCCTTTTTCTGTTCCGCAGGAGGTGTAGGATTTTCCACAGCTGGGCTGTATTTCTGCCAAAACGTAGCTGGTATTGCTGTTTCTCCCGGGCTTCCGCTTCAACAGCGCTGAACACTTGGTTGATAAGGTCGGTGGGAGGATTCGGATTTGGGAAAAGGACCATCCCACCGCTGCCACCAAATGTGGCAGCCACCCCGAGAGAAGAGGGGTTTCCGCCGCCAGAGATGTCCTTTCCCCCTAGTATGAGTAAGTTGTAGTATTCCCAGGCAGTAATCCAAGCGGTAATCAAGCAGGTATAGCTGTTCCTTACAATTACGAGATGAGGCTCTGTGTTGAGGTTCAGCTATACCTGCTTTAGTACCGCTTGGATTACTGCTTAGGAATACTAAGCATTACTCATACTAGGGGGAAAGGACATCTCTGGCGGCGGAAATTCCTCTTCTCTCAGGGTGGCCGCCACAAAAACTTACTATTTTAATGTTTGTAAATCTGTTGTTTTTACATATTAATTATAAAATGTTATTTCAAAAGAAATTAGTCATTATTTAATGTGTGGTGACTGCAACATCTCACTGACTTATCTTTTTCAGCATTCGTAATACTTACGCTAGGATACATATTTTTCTGTTACCTCTACTTTACCCCAGTTTCCTCCTTAGTACTAGACGGTATAACCTGGTCAGACCACGCTGGCGGTGTGTTTATCACTTTACCCCAGGTTCCTCCTTAGTGATAGGCGGTATAACCTGGTCAGACCACGCTGGCGGTGTGTTTATCTCTTTATCCCAGGTTCCTCCTTAGTAATAGGCGGTATAACCTGGTCAGTCCACGCTGGCGGTGTGTTTATCACTTTACCCCAGGTTCCTCCTTAGTACTAGACGGTATAACCTGGTCAGACCACGCTGGCGGTGTGTTTATCACTTTACCCCAGGTTCCTCCTTAGTAATAGGCGGTATAACCTGGTCAGACCACGCTGGCGGTGTGTTTATCACTTTACCCCAGGTTCCTCCTTAGTAATAGACTGACCAGGCGGTGTGTTTATCACTTTATCCCAGGTTCCTCCTTAGTAATAGGCGGTATAACCTGGTCAGACCACGCTGGCGGTGTGTTTATCACTTTATGCCAGGTTCCTCCTTAGTAATAGGCGGTATAACCTGGTCAGTCCACACTGGCGGTGTGTTTATCACTTTACCCCAGGTTCCTCCTTAGTATTAGACGGTATAACCTGGTCAGTCCACGCTGGCGGTGTGTTTATCTCTTTATCCCAGGTTCCTCCTTAGTAATAGGCGGTATAACCTGGTCAGTCCACACTGGCGGTGTGTTTATCACTTTATCCCAGTTTCCTCCTTAGTAATAGGTGGTATAACCTGGTCAGTCCACGCTGGCGGTGTGTTTATCACTTTATCCCAGTTTCCTCCTTAGTAATAGGTGGTATAACCTGGTCAGTCCACGCTGGCGGTGTGTTTATCACTTTATCCCAGTTTCCTTCTTAGTAATAGGCGGTATAACCTGGTCAGTCCACGCTGGCGGTGTGTTTATCACTTTATCCCAGTTTCCTTCTTAGTAATAGGCGGTATAACCTGGTCAGTCCACGCTGGCGGTGTGTTTATCACTTTACCCCAGGTTCCTCCTTATTAATAGGTGGTATAACCTGGTCAGACCATGCTGGCGGTGTGTTTATCACTTTATCCCAGGTTCCTCCTTAGTAATAGGCGGTATAACCTGGTCAGATTACGCTGGCGGTGTGTTTATCACTTTACCCCAGGTTCCTCCTTAGTGATAGGCGGTATAACCTGGTCAGACCACGCTGGCGGTGTGTTTATCTCTTTATCCCAGGTTCCTCCTTAGTAATAGGCGGTATAACCTGGTCAGTCCACGCTGGCGGTGTGTTTATCACTTTACCCCAGGTTCCTCCTTAGTACTAGACGGTATAACCTGGTCAGACCACGCTGGCGGTGTGTTTATCACTTTACCCCAGGTTCCTCCTTAGTAATAGGCGGTATAACCTGGTCAGACCACGCTGGCGGTGTGTTTATCACTTTACCCCAGGTTCCTCCTTAGTAATAGACTGACCAGGCGGTGTGTTTATCACTTTATCCCAGGTTCCTCCTTAGTAATAGGCGGTATAACCTGGTCAGACCACGCTGGCGGTGTGTTTATCACTTTATGCCAGGTTCCTCCTTAGTAATAGGCGGTATAACCTGGTCAGTCCACACTGGCGGTGTGTTTATCACTTTACCCCAGGTTCCTCCTTAGTATTAGACGGTATAACCTGGTCAGTCCACGCTGGCGGTGTGTTTATCTCTTTATCCCAGGTTCCTCCTTAGTAATAGGCGGTATAACCTGGTCAGTCCACACTGGCGGTGTGTTTATCACTTTATCCCAGTTTCCTCCTTAGTAATAGGTGGTATAACCTGGTCAGTCCACGCTGGCGGTGTGTTTATCACTTTATCCCAGTTTCCTCCTTAGTAATAGGTGGTATAACCTGGTCAGTCCACGCTGGCGGTGTGTTTATCACTTTATCCCAGTTTCCTTCTTAGTAATAGGCGGTATAACCTGGTCAGTCCACGCTGGCGGTGTGTTTATCACTTTATCCCAGTTTCCTTCTTAGTAATAGGCGGTATAACCTGGTCAGTCCACGCTGGCGGTGTGTTTTCTCACTTTACCCCAGGTTCCTCCTTATTAATAGGTGGTATAACCTGGTCAGACCATGCTGGCGGTGTGTTTATCACTTTATCCCAGGTTCCTCCTTAGTAATAGGCGGTATAACCTGGTCAGATTACGCTGGCGGTGTGTTTATCACTTTACCCCAGGTTCCTCCTTATTAATAGGCGGTATAACCTGGTCAGTCCACGCTGGCGGTGTGTTTATCACTTTATCCCAGGTTCCTCCTTAGTAATAGGCGGTATAACCTGGTCAGATTACGCTGGCGGTGTGTTTATCACTTTACCCCAGGTTCCTCCTTATTAATAGGCGGTATAACCTGGTCAGTCCACGCTGGCGGTGTGTTTATCACTTTATCCCAGGTTCCTCCTTAGTAATAGGTGGTATAGCCTGGTCAGTCCACACTGGCGGTGTGTTTATCACTTTACCCCAGGTTCCTCCTTAGTAATAGGCGGTATAACCTGGTCAGTCCACGCTGGCGGTGTGTTTATCACTTTATCCCAGTTTCCTCCTTAGTAATAGGCGGTATAACCTGGTCAGTCCACGCTGGCGGTGTGTTTATCACTTTATCCCAGGTTCCTCCTTAGTAATTGGCGGTATAACCTGATCAGATTACGCTGGCGGTGTGTTTATCACTTTATCCCAGGTTCCTCCTTAGTAATAGGCGGTATAACCCGGTCAGTCCACACTGGCGGTGTGTTTATCACTTTATCCCAGTTTCCTCCTTAGTAATAGGCGGTATAACCTGGTCAGTCCACACTGGCGGTGTGTTTATCACTTTACCCCAGGTTCCTCCTTAGTAATAGGCGGTATAACCTGGTCAGTCCACACTGGCGGTGTGTTTATCACTTTACCCCAGTTTCCTCCTTAGTAATAGGCGGTATAACCTGGTCAGTCCACACTGGCGGTGTGTTTATCACTTTACCCCAGGTTCCTCCTTATTAATAGGTGGTATAACCTGGTCAGACCACACTGGCGGTGTGTTTATCACTTTACCCCAGGTTCCTCCTTATTAATAGGTGGTATAACCTGGTCAGTCCACGCTGGCGGTGTGTTTATCACTTTATCCCAATTTCCTCCTTAGTAATAGGCGGTATAACCTGGTCAGTCCACACTGGCGGTGTGTTTATCACTTTACCCCAGTGGGTGATTTTTGGATATGTTATTCACCCAGATCAGGACTATCAAGGGGTGTAAGGTTTATGGGGATATTTTGTGTTTTGGGGCACTTTGAGACTTTGTAAAATATGTGTTTTTTTTATGCTTGGGGATGATAACGTTACTACATTATCTAACATAAAGGTACACTCCAGACACCCAGACCACTTCTGCCCATTGGAGTGGTCTGGGTGCCAACTCCCACTACCATAGGCGTGCGCAGCCTATTGCATTAGGGTGTGCACCCTAAACCACAAACACACGCCGCGTGTGTGTGTGTGTGTGTGTGTGTATATATATATATATATATTTTAATATATATACATATACACACATACACATATACATATATATATATATATATATATACACATATACATATATATACATATACACATATATATATATATATACATATACATATATATATATATATATATATATACATATACACACATACACTGCTGTGTGTGCTGTTAGTGTGCTGTGTGCTGTTAGTGTGATGTGAGGGTGTGTGTGTTTGTGACTGGGCTGTTTGTGTGTGAGGGTGTTTGTGTCTGTATGTTTGTCCTGTGAGGGTGCTGTTTGTGTGAGTGTCGTGTATTTGTTAGGGTGCTGTTAGGTGCTGTATGTGTGTGTGCTGTATGTTTGGAGGGATTTGGCAGATTAGTAAATCCTTGCTGCCATGTGCCATCCCTGGTGGTCCAGTGGAGAGTGAACTCTAGCCTGCGGGGCTAGAGTTAACTCTCGCGAGATCTGAGCGTTGCTACAGCAACGCTCAGATATCGCGAGAGGAACCTGGCTGAGCTTCTGTCTAGAGCTCCCTGGGTCCTCTCCTGCCTCCCTCCATGCTGCTGTGGGCCAGTGAGGTAGATCTTTGGTCTCCCCACCGGCCCATGGAGGCTTAGAGCAGAGCCGGCACTCAGATAGCGCCGGCTCTGCGTGTGTGTGTGTGTGTATATATATATATATATATATATATATGCGTACACACACAAACTCACAGACACATTCAGACACACACACACATACATACACTCACAGACACACACTCACACAGACACACAGACACACACACACTCACACACAGACACACACTGACACACAGACACACACACACACACAGACACACACACACTCACACACAGACACACACACAGACACACACACACACACACACAGACACACACACACACACACAGACACACATACACACAAGAACAAATTATTATATTTTAACAAAAAAAAATGTCCACCCAGCCTCCCTACCTGGAGTGCTGGCGTGGACTTTTCCCTGGGGTCCAGTGGGGCGGTCTCTGCAGCTACAGTATTCCGGCTCCCGGCATCAGCGCGCGGCGAGAGGGAGCAGACAGCAGAGAGCTCCCTCGCCGCGGCTGAGCTGCAGAGAGGGGGTGCGGATCCATCACCTCTTGTCCCCCCATGACAGGGGCAAGAGGTGAAACAGGGGATGCTGAGTGCCTGCAGGAACAGCGTTCCTGCTCAAAAAAAGTGCAGGAACGCTGTTCCTGCAGGACTCAAACCATAGGCGTGCCACGGGGATTAGGGTGTGCCCAGGCACACCAGGCACACCCCGTGCGCACGCCTATGCCCACTACCCTTAACCCTGCAACTGTAAATATTGCAGTTTTAACTCCTCCTCTAGTGGCTTTCTACTAGACAGCCACTAGAGTGCACTTCCTGGTTTATAGCACAGATTTTCTGTCACTGAAATCCCCCATCTTTCAATGCTTTCCTATGGGGAGGTCTAATGCGCATTAGGTCTCCCCTGCCGCCGGCTGCGCATGCGCAATAGGTCTCCCCCGCCGGCGGGGGAGGAGCGTGGGCGGACCCTAAACCAGCGCCGATGAACATCGGCGCTGGATAAAGATAAGTTACTGAAGGGGTTTTAACCCCTTCAGCAACCTGGGATGGGGGTGTGGGAGGGTGTGGGAGGGAGAGGGGACCTGCAGTGCCAGGAAAACAGATTGTTTTCCTGGCACTGGAGTGTCCCTTTAATTGTATCACAGGCAGAGGGGAGGGAGCGATTGTGTACACTGTATGTGGGAATGTCAGGCATTGTTACATTGTTTCTATTGGTCTGTACAATTTGTGTCCTGTGCCCCATCAGGTCCGGGGGTGTTCCTCTGGCCTGAAAAGTTGTATAAAAATCCAACCTGTACCATTAACCTCTCAGATCATCTTGCACCTTATGAAGTTTCGGCTCATGTTTGGGGGATTGGAGAACTACACGCTGGGGATTGCTATAAGCACTATACTCCCCTGAGTATAATCACTAAGCTCTTGTAAGAGCTGTTCTTCCTTGACTATCTGGACTAGGAGAGTCTCCACTGGAACCAGGAGTCTTGTCGTAGGTCCAGGGTGAGTAGGAGACGGCGAGACCCCAACCAAGCTGCGGCAGTGGTTATGGTGTTCCAGTGCAGTGCTTATGATACTCATCAATACTAGGAAGCAGTGATTGACGATTTAGTGGCAGCGGTGGGGTGGCGTCCTAGTGCGAGGATAGGCATCCTGGAGACACGGGTAACGTGTTGATCATAGTGAGGCCAACGCTAACATTTGTGCAGCCCTCCTGGAAGCAGAGGTGTCCATTGATTTGGAGCAAGCAAGTATGGTATACTCTGACTCTTGCGAAGATTTTCTGGCCGAGGTGAGGCAGCAAGTAGTCTGGTATGGCCCTGATGTGTCCATGCATACTTTCCAGGCGATCTGGAACCAGGTAACTGTCGAAAGACAAGTGAAGAGCAACCAAGAGTTCCTGCTGGCTAAAGCGATGAAAAGAAGTCTCCAATGAAAGGAGGTTAGCCTCTCTCCCCAGAGGCAGCCGGAGGTACCCGAAGTAGGGGACCTCATAGACTGGTCCTGTGAGGAACCCCAACAGGGAGGTGGAGATGGGACCGAAGTCTCTCCACCGGCTCACAGGGATGCTGGGCAGCCAGCCCAGATCCCCAGCTGCAGCCGGAGCTACTGGGAGAGGAGGCAGGTGGTCCTTATTCCCAAGTCCTGGGGGCCTCATAGACTGGCACTGGGAGGAACCTCAAATGGCTAGTTGAGATGAGACCGAGGTCTCTCTACCGGCCCTACAGGCCCCGCTGGAAATACAGGTAGAGCAGACAACCGGTCCCTCTCCCCAGCGGCAGTGCATCCTACCGGGAGAGGACACAACCGGTCTCTCTCCCCAGGGGCAGTGCATCTCACAGGGAGAGGAGACAACCGGTCCCTCTCCCCAGCGGCAGTGCATCCTACCGGGAGAGGACACAACCGGTCTCACTCCCCAGGGGCAGTGCATCTCACAGGGAGAGGAGACAACCGGTCTCTCTCACCAGTGGCAGTGCATCTCAGAGGGGGAGGAGACAACCGGTCTCTCTCCCCAGGGGCAGTGCATCTCACAGGGAGAGGAGACAACCGGTCTCTCTCCCCAGTGGCAGTGCATCTCACAGGGAGAGGAGACAACCAGTCTCTCTCCCCAGTGGCAGTGCATCCTACAGGGAGAGGAGACAACCAGTCTCTCTCCCCAGCGGCAGGGCAAGTTATTGGGAGTGGAGATGGTCGGTCTCACTCTCCAGCGGCAGTGTTCATTACAAGGAGTGGAGACGGTCGATCTCTCTCCCCAGCGGCAAGGTGAGTTACACGGAGTGGAGACGGTCGGTCTCACTCTCCAGCGGCAGTGTTCATTACAAGGAGTGGAGACGGTCGATCTCTCTCCCCAGCGGCAAGGTGAGTTACACGGAGTGGAGACGGTCGGTCTCACTCTCCAGCGGCAGTGTTCATTACAAGGAGTGGAGACGGTCGATCTCTCTCCCCAGCGGCAAGGTGAGTTACACGGAGTGGAGACGGTCGGTCTCACTCCCCAGCGGCAGTGTGCAACACAGGGAGTGGAGACAGGCGGTCTCCCTCCCCAGCGGCAGCTGGATATACAAGAAGGGGTGACAGCTGATCCCTCGTCCGAACTACAGAGGGACAGCCCTCCTGACTCCAATGGTGCAGATGGGCCCGCGATCTCTGCACCAGACCTACAGAGATCTGGACGGCCAGTCCAGATCCCCAACCAACCCCGCAGAAATGCCAGGAGGAGGAGGTAGGCGATGCCTCCTCTCCACAGCGGAGCCTCAACCAGGTCATGGGGTTAGTATTCACTGACCCCATCCAAGCAGAAGAGTTGGCATCAGGGCACAGCGATGCTGGCATCTGCCCTAACTGCCCCCTTGTTACAGGGCAGGATTATGTACCAGTCCACCTAGCGGAAGAGCTGGCATCTGGGCAGAGAGCAGCTGGCCTCTGCCCTCCTGTTTCCCTTTGTTCCGGGCCTGAATACCCGCAGGCCACCCCAGCAGAAGCGCTGTCAACAGGGCAGAGCGCAGTTGGCCACTGCCCTTACCTTGTCCCCAACTGCAAACTGAAAAGCAACCAAGAGACTAGGAGTACCAGACGCCCCCTCTGCAGCATGGGACAGACAGGACAATGCTGGACACCCGAGAGCTACAGGTCAAGTACTTGGTTGTGGGTGGGTTGCTCGACTAACTCATGTACCGACCGACAGGAGATCAGGTACCTGGTTAGTCTCCCCTTGGGAGGGGAGATATGTTACGAAAGTAACCTCGTCACTGACAATACTTTGGACAACAATGAAACTACCCAAAATCAGGTTTTTACTGTAACACCCCTGTAACGGATCACCTGGCACCCCGACTGGGTACCTCCGTTGAAGGATGCTCAGCATCCCGTTGGGCCCGGTGGAGAGACCTCGGTCCCATCTCCACCTGCCTGTTGTGGTTCCTCATAGGACCAGTCTATGAGGACCCCTACTTCGGGTTCCTCTGGCCGCCTCAGGGGGAAACGGTTAACCTCCTCGAATGCAGCCTCTCTTTGGCTGCTGTAACACTCCTTCCGCTGAGCATAGTCTCTCTCTTTCGCCAGCCGGAATTTTCGGTCCATCCTTGTGTTTCGCTCGGCTGTGACCTGGTTCCAGATCGCCTGGAATATATCCATGGGCACATTATCACCATACTGGGCCACTCGCTGCCTCACCTCGGCCAGCCAATCATCGCCAGAGCCTTCCATACTTGTCTGCTCCAAGTCGCTGGATACCTCTGCTCCCAGGGGCACTGCACTTGTGCTAGCATTGCCCTCAATTTGTAGCTCCACAAACGGTGTCTCTGAGCTGCTTTACCTCGCACTAGGACGCCATCCCACCGCTTGCGACCAATGTAACGGATCACCCGGCACCCCGACTGGGTACCTCCGTTGAAGGATGCTCCTAGCGCTTCCTGAGGACTCCAAGCACTGCAGCAGACACCACAACCACCGAACCGGAGAAGCATATGAATGCTCTCAAGCATTTGAATGTTGTATACAGCTGAATAGGAAAAACCATGCGAATAGGTTTACACTCCTAGCAGTCAAACTGGAACAGCATACAATAAATCCTCCCCCAATAATGAGACGACACTTCACTTTGAGGGTTAAGCAGAAACTGACTGGACTGGCACATACAGCCTCTTTTATTCACAATCCACAAATATAGTACTGCCCACAGGGTTTTGAAACACAGCCAATCAATCCGTACAATACACACAGACACTCCCACACAAAATCCTCCTCTCTGCCTGTGATATGATTACTGAACACAATGGTTAATCTCATTATCACAGACAGAGAAATGCAGTATTATAAAACACATCACAGGGACCCCAAAACATACAATAACCCCATAAAAAGAATATCCTTGGAACCGGGGAATCTGGGTGAACCACATATCCAAAATTCACCCAGATCCGTTCAGTACTTTGGAAGATCCAGTTTAATGCAGATTCCGCAGAACATATACAGGCTATATGAAAAATAATTACTGTATAATGTGCCCCCTGTTGTATAGTTTAAAACTACTGCACGATGTCTCTGTGCACCAAATACCAGCAAGATGGCACCGTGTAGAAAAGTCCACACAGTGTCTGTGAGTTAAAATGGCCGCCATCCATTGTTCTCACCATGTGCTTCATCCATTGTTCTCACCATGTGCCTCCATGATGTGCCTCTGATACATGAAATGGTGGCCACCCAGTAACTCCACAGTATGTCCCCAGATGGTTCTTAAAGGGCCAGCAGCAGCATAATAAAATACAATATTCCCAAATAATGTCTTTAAAGGGTAATACATCCCAGGGGCCATAGTCACATGGCAGGAGGCTGGCAATCAGTCTTCTCCAATGCCCAGTGGCGAGGTCAGTTTCGCCACAACACCTCTCTCCAAGTGCCTTGCAGACCCTCTGGCACTGTCATTACTTGGTAGGCAAGAAGTTGTGATGGTAAGTGGAAAAGCCAGCATAGCGGGGATGTTTGTGACACAATCTGTGTGTCCAGTGACACTTGCGGCTGTGAATGAGATTTGCTATGACGTGCAGACCTGCTAAGCAGCCATTCAGGGTTGTCTGTTTGCAGAGCACTGCAAAACATATGGCCAGAAATGCACTAGAAAAGGCAAGCTGGTTTAATGATTTATGCGTCCCAAAAGGCACTTTTCTGCTGCATTAGGGACTCTTGCGACTCTCAAAGTCAATTAAAGGTGCTTTGTTTAGAGCTGCAATATTAAAATCAATATCTTGACTAGTAGACTTTTAAAACATCCAAGAGAAGCACAGCTTTTATACAACTCCCCATGCAATGGGTTTCTTTAATTACATTCCTGGGGTTTTCCCCTGGTGGACCTTGTTGGGGACAGGGCACAAAGTAACATTTCCCAGACTCCTTCTCTGTACCTGGGAGATAATTGAGTAAGGACAACTCTTTAATTACATTATCTTCCAAGTACAGAAAATATACAATATTTCAAACAATCATAACATACATTAATATTAGTCTGAACTCCACGAAAGATACTTCACCAAATAACAGGGATCTGAGGGCCCACTCTGTCGAAATATCGCTCAGATCCGTTTGGTAGAATAGGAACGCCATTCAAGTGAAGTTTAGACTGGTCAACCACGAGGTAAAGCCCCAAAATAGTTCCAGATGGTTTTAGGTTTAGACAGATCTTCTTTCGGGAGTATTCATCCTTGAAATAACGAATGGAACTGTTTATGTAACAGGGAGGTCATGTGCCCTGTGTTCGGTAGTATCTTTCATACGAATGCCGATCTGGATACATGCCATCGAGTGTCCGATTATAGTTCCATGCTCTCGACAACCAAACACCGCTGTCTGTTTGTGAACAAAGATGGCTGCCGCCTCATGTTCGGTCATACGAACGACGGCCACCCATGCGACCACTTAGAATCTTGCGGTTTGTGGATACTGTCAATTGGAGGCACATGACTCCCCTGGGTAGTCTCACTGTTCGGTAGTTGGTTCAACTGACGAACAATATGTCTTTAGTCTGTTCGGAACCCCAAATTGTCGAACCATCTCAGTCTTGCATATGAATAGGTGGCTAGTTTTGCCACAATTATATATCACATAATAGTAATACAAGCTGATGAGGCAAATAGAGACAGCAACGTTTTCAGTCGCTGGATAACTAAGTTAGACTTGGTTATAGAATCATCAGATTCTACTCATAGAAAGGATTTCATTGGCCAAGTGTGGCATTTTGCAGCACATGCACTCTAGCATTTCAAAGCTTCCTTATGGGAAAGTATGGGATTGGCTGATATCTCAGCCAGGGAGGCGTGGTGAGTGCGGTCAAGCATGGTGAGGTAGTACAGGTAAGTAAAAAATAACTTCTAAACCCCCACTAAATCGGTACACTATAGCTTTAAGAAAAAAATGTTTGTATGCCTAACGCAATTGTGTTCCATTAAGAAGTACATGCCATGGAGCCTGATAACAAATATGGGATGGTATGGGACGGTGATTGAATTCACAAAATCTAGCCCACCCAGCACCCACCACAGAGCCAGAGCAGAGATACAAAGTCTGCATTACCAGAACACTTCATGTTACCTCTCTACAATGGCAATGATCTGCCACTCCCTTTCACCCTGTCAGCTGTAACACAACAAGTTCACAGGGGAGTTTGGTTGCCATTTGGGAAGAGAGAGTAAGGCCCGCAGGGCACAGTGACACCGGCGTCTTCGTCTCGGGACAGAGTTAGTAGGAAGTTGTTTCTTGGCTGGAGAATTGACAAGTAAACGCTGCAGGCAAGGAAGGAACCAACTTAAAAGAACAAGTCGTTTCTAGCCGGCTAATGATGCTTTTGACAGCTGGGCTTGACTGAAAGCTGAACAGCCATGTGTGGGATTCAGTCAAGAGAATCTGTCTGTCTTACTTAAGGTGCTTTAAAGCTTTAGGAAGTTAGAACGAGTGTGCAGAGCAGGTCGGTGCAGCAGGGGTGAACTGTTAAATCCTTCACCTGCGAATAACCTTTCCTGCACTCCTTGCTATAGATACAGACTGCGTGAGATGCAGAGAATGAGCCGCCTGTAACTATCTCCACTGCAAAGGATGTAACAGGCTATAGATACCGGGCAGCCCACACATTTATTGACTACGTTGCATTGAATCTTGTCCTTGCAAATGGTCGTAGAGTTATACCGGAACTGGTGGTAGCGAAGCTACTTCCACAAACACAGTCAATTCAGCAACCCACACACGCAGCTTAACGATAATGTGTCACCAAAAGACTTACAATAAGCAACACGTCAGGAAAGCTCACGTGTTGTTCTAATATATTTCCCAATATTTTGGAACTCAGTGTGTTAGATTGACAAGCTGAAACTCAGGAGTTAGGTAACCATGGAACCTACATGTTTAGCGTAATTCAAAACAATTCAATGGATGATCTTATTTGCGTCTTCTAAAATTAACTGGATGATCTTACATTATCAATCATTTCATGCAGCAGTGATTAAATGCACAGAGACAGCTTCTTTTGTAAAGGCAAAAAGTGGCCGTGTAAACGTGATATATATTTTTGTGAAGAAAACGTTTATTTTTTAAAGAAAGGCTACTGTTTTAGAGCTGATTAGGCTGCATGTGTGCTGACGGCGTTGGTTCTCCCCGCCAGAGTAGCAATGGAACTCGCTGGGTAGATTACACGTTAGCAGATCCCACTGTGGGAAATAGTGACTCTCGCTGATCGGAGCAACATGCCTGACTTACAATGAAGCATGAACGCTGGAGGCAGAAGATACCAAATAATAATAATAATAATAATAATAATAATAATAATAATGTTATCGTCCTATACACAGGGCAATTAAAAAAGTGAAGTGTCCATTAAGGTGAGGAGAACATTACAAACTTATGAAACTCTATTCTGTCACACCAAATATAGCCTTTATGTGCACTGCACCATGTATAGTTTATAAGATGTTTGATTTAAAGTGCAACTCCAATAAATGAAACGCTCATCAGTGATACACCTTAAATCACCATCTATTATAATTAAACAGGAATTCCTATAAATAAAATCATATAAACACCTGTATTAATATAGCAATTCCAATAAACCCCTGTATTAATATAGCAATTCCAATAAACACCTGTATTAATATAGTAATTCCAATAAACCACTGTATTAATATCGCAATTCCTATAAACACCTGTATTAATATAGCAATTCCAATAAACCCCTGTATTAATATAGCAATTCCAATAAACACCTGTATTAATATAGTAATTCCAATAAACCACTGTATTAATATAGCAATTCCTATAAACCCCTGTATTAATATAGTAATTCCTATAAACCCTGTATTAATATAGCAATTCCTATAAACCACTGTATTAATATAGTAATTCCAATAAACCCTGTATTAATATAGCAATTCCAATAAACCACTGTATTAATATAGTAATTCCAATAAAACCTGTATTAATATAGTAATTACCATAAACTCCTGTATTAATATCGCAATTCCTATAAACCCCTGTATTAATATAGCAATTCCTATAAACCCCTGTATTAATATAGTAATTCCAATAAACCCTGTATTAATATAGCAATTACTATAAACCCTGTATTAATATAGTAATTCCAATAAACCCCTGTATTAATATAGTAATTTCAATAAACCCCTGTATTAATATAGCAATTCCAATAAACCCTGTATTAATATAGCAATTCCAATAAACCCCTGTATTAATATAGTAATTCCAATAAACCACTGTATTAATATAGTAATTCCTATAAACTACTGTATTAATATAGCAATTCCAATAAACCCCTGTATTAATATCGCAATTCCTATAAACCACTGTATTAATATAGCAATTCCAATAAACCCCTGTATTAATATAGTAATTACTATAAACACCTGTATTATTATAGCATTTACTATAAACTTCTGGATTAATATAGCAATTACTATAAACCCTGTATTAATATAGCAATTCCTATAAACCCCTGTATTAATATAGCAATTCCAATAAACCCTGTATTAATATAGTAATCACTATAAATCCTGTATTAATATAGTAATTCCAATAAACCACGGTATTAATATAGCAATTCCTAAAAAGAAACCCTGTATTAATATCGCAATTCCTATAAACACCTGTATTAATATAGTAATTACTATAAACCCCTCTATTAATATAGCAATTCCAATAAACCCCTGTATTAATATAGTGATTCCAATAAACCACTGTATTAATATAGCAATTCCTAAAAAGAAACCCTGTATTAATATCGCAATTCCTATAAACACCTGTATTAATACCGTGTTTCTCCGAAAATAAGACCGGGTCTTATATTAATTTTAGTCACAAAAAACACACTAGGGCTTATTTTCAGGGTAGGGCTTAGAGCCAGTCTGTCAGCCGGTGTCCGTGCTGTGTAACCCCCCCAGAGACCCTCACCTCCTCCTCCCTGTAATATTCTCCCCCCCCTCCCTCCCTGTAATACTCTCTCCCTCCCTCCCTGTAATACTCTCCCCCCCCGTAATACTCTCCCCCTCCCTCCCTGTGTGTATCTTGCCTCC
>OW240916.1:1008795-1036296 GCA_933207985.1 Pelobates cultripes
TGCCTAGGTCTTATTTTCGGGGTAGGGCTTATATTGCAGCCCACCCCGATAATCCAGCTAGGGCTTATTTTCGGGGTAGGTCTTATTTTCGGGGAAACACGGTATAGTAATTCCAATAAACCCTTTATTAATATAGCAATTCCAATAAACTCCTGTATTAATATCGCAATTCCAATAAACCCTGTATTAATATAGTAAT
The DNA here is from genome assembly GCA_933207985.1 of Pelobates cultripes. Lineage (NCBI taxonomy): Eukaryota > Metazoa > Chordata > Amphibia > Anura > Pelobatidae > Pelobates > Pelobates cultripes. Next base: position 1,008,995 of record OW240916.1, read on the forward strand.
TCCTATAAACCCCTGTATTAATATAGCAATTCCTATAAACCCTGTATTAATATAGCAATTCCAATAAACCCCTGTATTAATATCGCAATTCCTATAAACCCCTGTATTAATATAGCAATTCCTATAAACCCTGTATTAATATAGTAATTCCAATAAACTCCTGTATTAATATAGTAATTCCAATAAACCACTGTATTAATATCGCAATTCCAATAAACCCCTGTATTAATATAGTAATTCCAATAAACCCTGTATTAATATAGTAATTACTATAAATCCTGTATTAATATAGTAATTCCAATAAACCACTGTTTTAATATAGCAATTCCAATAAACCCCTGTATTAATATAGTAATTCCAATAAACCCTGTATTAATATAGTAATTACTATAAACCCTGTATTAATATAGCAATTCCTATAAACTCCTGTATTAATATAGTAATTCCAATAAACCCTGTATTAATATAGCAATTCCAATAAACCACTGTATTAATATAGCAATTCCTAAAAAACCCCTGTATTAATATTGCAATTCCTATAAACACCTGTATTAATATAGTAATTACTATAAACCCCTGTATTAATATAGCAATTCCTATAAACCCTGTATTAATATAGTAATTACTATAAATCCTGTATTAATATAGCAATTCCAATAAACCCCTGTATTAATATAGTAATTCCAATAAACCCTGTATTAATATAGCAATTCCTAAAAAAACCCTGTATTAATATTGCAATTCCTATAAACACCTGTATTAATATAGTAATTACTATAAACCCCTGTATTAATATAGCAATTCCTATAAACCCCTGTAGTAATATAGTAATTCCAATAAACTCCTGTATTAATATAGAAATTACTATAAACCCCTGTATTAATATAGCATTTACAATAAACCCCTATATTAATATTGCATTTACTATAAACCCCTGTATTAATATCGCAATTCCTATAAACCCCTATATTAATATAGCAATTACTATAAACCCTGTATTAATAACGCAATTCCTATAAACCCTTATATTAATATAGCAATTCCAATAAACCACTGTATTAATATAGCAATTCCTATAAACTCCTGTATTAATGTAGCATTTACTATAAACCCCTGTATTAATATAACAATTCCAATAAAGCCCTGTATTAATATAGCAATTCCTAAAAACTCCTGTATTAATATAGCAATTCCTATAAACCCCTGTATTAATATAGTAATTCCTATAAACCCTGTATTAATATAGCATTTACTATAAACCTCTGTATTAATATAGCAATTCCTATAAACGCCTGTATTAATATAGTAATTACTATAAACCCTGTATTAATATAGCAATTACTATAAACCCTGTATTAATATAGCATTTACTATAAACCCCTGTATTAATATAGCAATTCCAATAAACCCCTGTATTAATATAGTAATTCCAATAAACCCTGTATTAATATAGTAATTACTATAAACCCTGTATTAATATAGCAATTCCAATAAACCCCTGTATTAATATAGTAATTCCAATAAACCCTGTATTAATATAGTAATTCAATAGAGCCCTGTATTAATATAGTAATTCAATGAAACCCTGTATTAATATAGTAATTTACTATAAACCCTGTATTAATATAGTAATTCAATAGGCCCTGTGTGTATAGTGAGGAGTACTAAACCCTGTATTAAAATAGAAATTCCAATAAACCCTGTATTAATATAGTAATTACTATAAACCCTGTATTAATATAGCAATTCCAATAAACCCCTGTATTAATATAGTAATTCCAATAAACCACTGTATTAATACAGAAATTCCTAAAAAAAACCTGTATTAATATCGCAATTCCTATAAACACCTGTATTAATATAGTAATTACTATAAACCCTGTATTAATATAGCAATTCCAATAAACCCCTGTATTAATATAGTAATTCCAATAAACCACTGTATTAATATAGTAATTCCTAAAAAAACCCTGTATTAATATTGCAATTCCTATAAACACCTGTATTAATATAGTAATTACTATAAACCCCTGTATTAATATAGTAATTCCAATAAACCACTGTATTAATATAGCAATTCCAATAAACCCCTGTATTAATATAGTAATTCCAATAAACCCTGTATTAATATAGTAATTACTATAAATCCTGTATTAATATAGTAATTCCAATAAACCACTGTATTAATATAGCAATTCCTATAAACCCCTGTATTAATATCGCAATTCCAATAAACCCCTGTATTAATATAGCAATTACTATAAATCCTTTATTAATATAGCAATTCCAATAAACCCCTGTATTAATATAGAAATTCCAATAAACCCTGTATTAATATAGTAATTACTATAAACCCTGTATTAATATAGCAATTCCAATAAACCCCTGTATTAATATAGTAATTCCAATAAACCCTGTATTAATATAGTAATTACTATAAACCCTGTATTAATATAGCAATTCCAATAAACCCCTGTATTAATATAGTAATTCCAATAAACCCCTGTATTAATATAGCAATTCCAATAAACCCTGTATTAATATAGTAATTCCAATAAACCACTGTATTAATATAGCAATTCCTAAAAAAAACCTGTATTAATATTGCAATTCCTATAAACACCTGTATTAATATAGTAATTACTATAAACCCCTGTATTAATATAGCAATTCCTATAAACCCTGTATTAATATAGTAATTACTATAAATCCTGTATTAATATAGCAATTCCAATAAACCCTGTATTAATATAGTAATTCCAATAAACCACTGTATTAATATAGCAATTCCAATAAACCCTGTATTAATATAGCAATTCCTAAAAAAAACCTGTATTAATATTGCAATTCCTATAAACACCTGTATTAATATAGCAATTCCAATAAAGCCCTGTATTAATATAGCAATTCCTAAAAACTCCTGTATTAATATAGCAATTCCTATAAACCCCTGTATTAATATAGTAATTCCTATAAACCCTGTATTAATATAGCATTTACTATAAACCTCTGTATTAATATAGCAATTCCTATAAACGCCTGTATTAATATAGTAATTACTATAAACCCTGTATTAATATAGCAATTACTATAAACCCTGTATTAATATAGCATTTACTATAAACCCCTGTATTAATATAGCAATTCCAATAAACCCCTGTATTAATATAGTAATTCCAATAAACCCTGTATTAATATAGTAATTACTATAAACCCTGTATTAATATAGCAATTCCAATAAACCCCTGTATTAATATAGTAATTCCAATAAACCCCTGTATTAATATAGTAATTCCAATAAACCCTGTATTAATATAGTAATTACTATAAACCCTGTATTAATATAGTAATTCCAATAAACCCTGTATTAATATAGTAATTACTATAAACCCCTGTATTAATATAGTAATTCCAATAAACCCTGTATTAATATAGTAATTACTATAAACCCTGTATTAATATAGCAATTCCAATAAACCCCTGTATTAATATAGTAATTCCAATAAACCCTGTATTAATATAGTAATTCCAATAAACCACTGTATTAATACAGAAATTCCTAAAAAAAACCTGTATTAATATCGCAATTCCTATAAACACCTGTATTAATATAGTAATTACTATAAACCCTGTATTAATATAGCAATTCCAATAAACCCCTGTATTAATATAGTAATTCCAATAAACCACTGTATTAATATAGTAATTCCTAAAAAAACCCTGTATTAATATTGCAATTCCTATAAACACCTGTATTAATATAGTAATTACTATAAACCCCTGTATTAATATAGTAATTCCAATAAACCACTGTATTAATATAGCAATTCCAATAAACCCCTGTATTAATATAGTAATTCCAATAAACCCTGTATTAATATAGTAATTACTATAAATCCTGTATTAATATAGTAATTCCAATAAACCACTGTATTAATATAGCAATTCCTATAAACCCCTGTATTAATATCGCAATTCCAATAAACCCCTGTATTAATATAGCAATTACTATAAATCCTTTATTAATATAGCAATTCCAATAAACCCCTGTATTAATATAGAAATTCCAATAAACCCTGTATTAATATAGTAATTACTATAAACCCTGTATTAATATAGCAATTCCAATAAACCCCTGTATTAATATAGTAATTCCAATAAACCCTGTATTAATATAGTAATTACTATAAACCCTGTATTAATATAGCAATTCCAATAAACCCCTGTATTAATATAGTAATTCCAATAAACCCTGTATTAATATAGCAATTCCAATAAACCCCTGTATTAATATAGTAATTCCTAAAAAAACCCTGTATTAATATTGCAATTCCTATAAACACCTGTATTAATATAGTAATTACTATAAACCCCTGTATTAATGTAGCAATTCCTATAAACCCTGTATTAATATAGTAATTACTATAAATCCTGTATTAATATAGCAATTCCAATAAACCCTGTATTAATATAGTAATTCCAATAAACCACTGTATTAATATAGCAATTCCTATAAACACCTGTATTAATATAGTAATTCCAATAAACCACTGTATTAATATAGCAATTCCAATAAACCCTGTATTAATATAGCAATTCCTAAAAAAAACCTGTATTAATATTGCAATTCCTATAAACACCTGTATTAATATAGCAATTCCAATAAACCCCTGTATTAATATCGCAATTTCTATAAACCCCTGTATTAATATAGTAATTACTATAAACCCTGTATTAATATAGCAATTCCTATAAACCCTGTATTAATATAGTAATTCCAATAAACCACTGTATTAATATCGCAATTCCAATAAACCCCTGTATTAATATAGTAATTCCAATAAACCCCGTATTAATATAGTAATTACTATAAATCCTGTATTAATATACTAATTCCAATAAACCACTGTATTAATATAGCAATTCCTATAAACCCCTGTATTAATATCGCAATTCCAATAAACTCCTGTATTAATATAGCAATTACTATAAATCCTGTATTAATATAGCAATTCCAATAAACCCCTGTATTAATATAGTAATTCCAATAAACCCTGTATTAATATAGTAATTACTATAAACCCTGTATTAATATAGCAATTCCAATAAACCCCTGTATTAATATAGTAATTCCAATAAACCCTGTATTAATATAGTAATTACTATAAACCCTGTATTAATATAGCAATTCCAATAAACTCCTGTATTAATATAGTAATTCCAATAAACCCCTGTATTAATATAGCAATTCCAATAAACCCTGTATTAATATAGTAATTCCAATAAACCACTGTATTAATATAGCAATTCCTAAAAAAACCCTGTATTAATATTGCAATTCCTATAAACACCTGTATTAATATAGTAATTACTATAAACCCCTGTATTAATATAGCAATTCCTATAAACCCTGTATTAATATAGTAATTACTATAAATCCTGTATTAATATAGCAATTCCAATAAACCCCTGTATTAATATAGCAATTCCTAAAAAAACCCTGTATTAATATTGTAATTCCTATAAACACCTGTATTAATATAGTAATTACTATAAACCCCTGTATTAATATAGCAATTCCTATAAACCCCTGTAGTAATATAGTAATTCCAATAAACTCCTGTATTAATATAGAAATTACTATAAACCCCTGTATTAATATAGCATTTACAATAAACCCCTATATTAATATTGCATTTACTATAAACCCCTGTATTAATATCGCAATTCCTATAAACCCCTATATTAATATAGCAATTACTATAAACCCTGTATTAATAACGCAATTCCTATAAACCCTTATATTAATATAGCAATTCCAATAAACCACTGTATTAATATAGCAATTCCTATAAACTCCTGTATTAATGTAGCAATTCCAATAAACCCCTGTATTAATATAGTAATTCCAATAAACCCTGTATTAAAATAGAAATTCCAATAAACCCTGTATTAATATAGTAATTACTATAAACCCTGTATTAATATAGCAATTCCAATAAACCCCTGTATTAATATAGTAATTCCAATAAACCCTGTATTAATATAGTAATTACTATAAACCCTGTATTAATATAGCAATTCCAATAAACCCCTGTATTAATATAGTAATTCCAATAAACCCTGTATTAATATAGTAATTCCAATAAACCACTGTATTAATACAGAAATTCCTAAAAAAAACCTGTATTAATATCGCAATTCCTATAAACACCTGTATTAATATAGTAATTACTATAAACCCTGTATTAATATAGCAATTCCAATAAACCCCTGTATTAATATAGTAATTCCAATAAACCACTGTATTAATATAGTAATTCCTAAAAAAACCCTGTATTAATATTGCAATTCCTATAAACACCTGTATTAATATAGTAATTACTATAAACCCCTGTATTAATATAGCAATTCCTATAAACCCTGTATTAATATAGTAATTACTATAAATCCTGTATTCATATAGCAATTCCAATAAACCCTGTATTAATATAGTAATTCCAATAAACCACTGTATTAATATAGCAATTCCTATAAACACCTGTATTAATATAGTAATTCCAATAAACCACTGTATTAATATAGCAATTCCAATAAACCCTGTATTAATATAGCAATTCCTAAAAAAAACCTGTATTAATATTGCAATTCCTATAAACACCTGTATTAATATAGCAATTCCAATAAACCCCTGTATTAATATCGCAATTCCTATAAATCCCTGTATTAATATAGTAATTACTATAAACCCTGTATTAATATAGCAATTCCAATAAACCACTGTATTAATATCGCAATTCCAATAAACCCCTGTATTAATATAGTAATTCCAATAAACCCCGTATTAATATAGTAATTACTATAAATCCTGTATTAATATAGTAATTCCAATAAACCACTGTATTAATATAGCAATTCCTATAAACCCCTGTATTAATATCGCAATTCCAATAAACCCCTGTATTAATATAGCAATTACTATAAATCCTGTATTAATATAGCAATTCCAATAAACCCCTGTATTAATATAGTAATTCCAATAAACCCTGTATTAATATAGTAATTACTATAAACCCTGTATTAATATAGCAATTCCAATAAACCCCTGTATTAATATAGTAATTCCAATAAACCCTGTATTAATATAGTAATTACTATAAACCCTGTATTAATATAGCAATTCCAATAAACTCCTGTATTAATATAGTAATTCCAATAAACCCCTGTATTAATATAGCAATTCCAATAAACCCTGTATTAATATAGTAATTCCAATAAACCACTGTATTAATATAGCAATTCCTAAAAAAACCCTGTATTAATATTGCAATTCCTATAAACACCTGTATTAATATAGTAATTACTATAAACCCCTGTATTAATATAGCAATTCCTATAAACCCTGTATTAATATAGTAATTACTATAAATCCTGTATTAATATAGCAATTCCAATAAACCCCTGTATTAATATAGTAATTCCAATAAACCCTGTATTAATATAGCAATTCCTAAAAAACCCCTGTATTAATATTGTAATTCCTATAAACACCTGTATTAATATAGTAATTACTATAAACCCCTGTATTAATATAGCAATTCCTATAAACCCCTGTAGTAATATAGTAATTCCAATAAACTCCTGTATTAATATAGAAATTACTATAAACCCCTGTATTAATATAGCATTTACAATAAACCCCTATATTAATATTGCATTTACTATAAACCCCTGTATTAATATCGCAATTCCTATAAACCCCTATATTAATATAGCAATTACTATAAACCCTGTATTAATAACGCAATTCCTATAAACCCTTATATTAATATAGCAATTCCAATAAACCACTGTATTAATATAGCAATTCCTATAAACTCCTGTATTAATGTAGCAATTACTATAAACCCCTGTATTAATATAACAATTCCAATAAACCCCTGTATTAATATAGCAATTCCTAAAAACTCCTGTATTAATATAGCAATTCCTATAAACCCCTGTATTAATATAGTAATTCCTATAAACCCCTACATTAATATAGCATTTACTATAAACCCCTGTATTAATATAGCAATTACTATAAACCCCTGTATTAATATAGTAATTACTATAAACCCTGTATTAATATAGCATTTACTATAAACCCCTGTATTAATATAGCAATTCTTATAAACCCCTGTATTAATATAGCAATTCCTATAAACCCTGTATTAATATAGAAATTACTATAAACCCTGTATTAAAGGATCACTATAGTGTCAGGAAAACAAACTCGTTTTCCTGATGCTATATAACCCTTAGTTCCCCCCCACCCTCAGCGTCCCCCTCCCACTTGGCTCCCTCTGCGCTGGTGACCTCTCCTTCCTCGCCGATGTCAGCTCCTTAGTGGAGAGGAATGTGCACGCGCAGCAAGTGCCACGAGCGCATTCAAACAGTCCATAGGAAAGCATTTCTCAATGCTTTCCTGTGGACGTTCTGCACGCTGAAGGCGATTTTCGCATCCAGCATCGCAGAAGCGCCTCTAGCGACTGTCAGGAAGACAGCCACTAGAGGCTGGATTAACCCTGCAATGTAAACATAGCAATTTCTCTGAAACTCCTATGTTTACATGTGAAGGGTTAAAACCTGGGGGACCTGTCACTCAGACCACTTCATTGAGCTGAAGTGGTCTGGGTGACTATAGTGTCCCTTTAATATAGCAATTACTGAAAAATTATAGAAAATATTGAAAGCACTAAACAATTTGAGCTTCACAAAGTGGTTTTGGTGTTCTTGCAAACTGCAGTAACACTGGACAATTCTCTGCCATTTAGGTCTTAAAGGGACACTATAGTCACCAGAACAACAACAGTTTATTGCATTTGTTCTGGTGAGTAGAATCATTACCTTCAGCTTTTTGCTGTAAACACTGTCTTTTCAGAGAAAATGCAGTGTTTACATTCTAGTGATAACTCAACTGGCCACTTCTCAGATGGCTACTAGGGGTGCTTTCTGGGGCAGTGCTGCCTAGTGTGCAGCACTGCCATACAGTGTCTCCACCCTCTACAAGCAGACACTGGACTTTCCTCATAGATATGCATTGATGTAATTCATCTCTATGAGGAGATGCTGATTGTCCAGGGCTGTGTTTGCCTTGTGGCGGATCTGCCCCTGATCTGCCCCCTTCAACAGTCTCAGCCAATCCTATGAGGAAGCATTGTGATTGGCTCAGGCCACCACTTCTGATGATGTCAGCCAAGCAGGCAGATCAGGGGCAGAGCCAGCAGCTGCAGACTTGAACATAAGTAAGATTGTACTATATTTAGGTGGGCAAGGGGAGGCCAGGGGGGCTAGATGTGGTTTTAAAACTACAGGGTCAGGAATGCATGTTTGTGTTTCTGACCCTATAGTGTTCCTTTAAATTGATTATTCAGCCCTAGCCATAACTCAACTGGCTGAGACTTGAACGGCCTGCAAAACACACTCCCTAAAAAAGAGTATTCATTGTCTTCTTCCCTTGTTGCACAGTATGTTTTATTTAGATTTTTTTTAATTTCCTGCTTTGTTAATTGAACTTTTATTACACACAATAGGCTTCTGCAGGCTCCAGCAGGCAATATGCATCATGAGTTCGTAAGATAATGCCTGAAGTATTCATGTCTGCATTATCAGACTAAATCAGACCTGAGGGCCCATGGGTGCCCCACACAGCAACGAAAGTGTCAAATTACTGGTGGATAGCATATGGAGAATCTTTACAGTGACCTGTAGTGGTTATGATGTCTATAGTGTCCCTTTAATAAGTGTTGGGAGGTAGCAGTTCAGGACAAAAGAATAGATAGTTCTTAATTAAATTAATTACAATAGAGATCAGCTTTGTTTTTCTTTATAATGTCCTGAGATATAAAATTGCAGAGGACGTGGAGGGGCATACAAAATACTCTCCAACCCTCCAGATCGAGACAATTTCAGCTTTCATCTAACCTAACAACGGGGATCCTTTCTGCGTGCTGTTAAATATAGTTTATACTCATGCATTATTAAAGTATCCAGTGGGGAAAATCTACATCTTACAGGAGGAAATCCAAGATGAAAGTTGAAGGGTATTAAGTTCTTGGGAAGATACTATTAGACTTCGGTTCTCGATAACATCTCAGTGTGAAGCCCCTGTATTTTAATAAAAGTCTTGTCTGGCAGATAAAATGCTCAGAAAGGGGAGTTTGTGGTCCGACTTATAATACCAGTCGAAACGGTTTTGGATAAGAGCTGAAAACTAATTGGTTTCCTGTTTTCAACTTAATTTCCATAGATTTCATAGGCGGCAATGGAGATCAGACAGAAACGCTGGAACTCGGTTATAAAAAGAATTCTGGGGCAAAGTTCTAAAACAGGAGCAATCACCATAGAAACCAAGTGAATGTCCCACTTATTTTGCCTGTATCTTTGCTTTATTACCCAGAATAAATCTTTAGTTTAGTATCTCTGTGACTGACAAGAATCCCAGTCTTGGACACTATGAATCACTGAAGATAGACCACGGGTAACTTTACATCAGATAAATGGATCACAATGATGTATCTGTAGCCCACTAATTAAAGAATAATAGGAAGGTTTGGAGATATGTGATCTACAGCTTATCTAGCAGAGGTTACGCACATGCACAGCAAGGTTGTGTAACGGGCATGACAGTGCTAAGAGAAAAATAGTGCATGCTGGGAAAATAAAGTACAAATGATTAGAATGTCTGTAATAAGTAGATCTGCATGTGAGGATCACTCTTTGAAAGATCACCTGTACTGAAAAGCTGGGTAGAGGAAGGACAGTAAGTGCCCCTAGATCAGGTAAGTTTGCCCATATGTCTGGAATGTAGAAGAGCACGGCAACATGTTTAGTACATGTAGAACTGGCATATGATGAATTCTCAGTACACTTAAACCTAGAGATATTCACCATCCGCAGTGACTGGCTAAAAGGCTAAAAGTGATCTTTCCATAATGTGATGTGAAGGGGTTAACTAGAAGTCTGGTTTTCCTTGCTCAGCACGCAGACAGTTCACTACATGGTTTCTCCGGTGGGTGGGAGCATTTAATGTCAATTGGCCCAACATAAAGAAGTACTGAGATCCTGGGTGTATGTGAAAAGGTTTGATAAATAAGGCAAAGGGTACGGCCATTGTAACTGAGAACTCAGGGTTAAGAAGTGCATACCACAGTTCCTGTCATCTCCAACAAAACACTTGTGTCAGATCTCTCTTGCATCTCAAGTTCAGTTAGATCCTCTCCAAAGTGCCTCTCAACTTGCATTAACCTACATTCATTGCAGAAAGCCCCTCTTCTCACCAATCACCTGTTTCCCAAGGTTGGCCAACAGTAATTGAACAAGGCACTCGATGGGAGGATGTTACAGCTACAGCAATTAACAATTCCAGCCAATACTGCTTCAGTTATGGCTGCATGAACGTCATGGAAAACGATTGTCCATCCCATAACATAGCAGTTAAGTACAGGCTGATAGTTTGTACTAATCGGCAGGCAGCTCTCCAAATGGAAAAGTCCCAAAATGTTCGGCAGTTATCTCAAAAAGAAAAGGATGTGTTAGTGGCTAAAAAATAAACAGTTTTCTTTGATTAATCTGTTAGTTACAGCTCTTCCCATGAAATCAATATATATATATATTACTGCTGACACTGCCACACCCAAGAAATGACAACGAGTGATGAAAAGGGAAGGAGGACGGTAAAACGCTAGAAACCTACAGTTACGTAATCCAGATAAATATTTGATAGACTGTTATGGTATGTTTCATATATGATAAAATTGACAATTTTAAACACAGAGAGATTTGGCGTCATCCGTGGCCGTTTGATACACATCGATCTGTTGCTGGAACATATTTAAGGAAGTTGCAGATTCCTGAAAAAGACCAGTTCATGCTTGTAGCGTAAGTAACCTTGTCACTGGTCCTTGGAGAGGCCTGCTTGCCAGCCTCTTGCCCCAGGACTATGGCCCCTGTGTTAAACTTTGGTTCAGGACTATGAAAAGGCTTTGTTCGTGCCTTTTCCTCTCTATGATATATAGGGCTTACCGAATAGATTAGACAAATGATGTTCGTATACCGAATAAACTGTCAAACGGACTGACCACCCAGAACCGTTGTGTGCTGCTTATTGCCCTTATTGACCTCGCTAACCGCAACGTTCTAAGTGGTTAGCTGGGTGGTCATCATTCGTATGTGCGAACATGTGGTGGCGGGCATCTTTAGCCGTGAACACATACAGAGATGTTTGGTCGTGCATGGAACTATAATCGGACACTAAACGGCGCAAACACCGCTGGGACTTCCATCTCTACATATGTTCGGCTGGATTTGTATGGAAGGAGCGGCGTTCGGTGGGAGCAACCCCCCGAACAAGGGACATAGACTGAGTGTAATCACGAACTGCTAGGTTCGGTAGTTTGACTGTATTGGGTATTCTCAAAAGAGACTGACTGCACAGCCTGATTTCATGGAACTCTTTTGGGCAGGAGCCTCGTGTGAGGTTGGTCAAAATAAGACTTCCATTGAAATCCTGAACTGATCTTTGTGATTTTTAGATATGTAAGTCCCCCAGATCGGGGCTATCAGGACATATGACTATATTGGGGTTTCCATGTGTTTTGGAGGTATTTTTAATATGTTATAAAAATGTGTATTTTTGTGTCTGGAGATAATTGAGTTAATACAGTGCTTGACTCAATTATCTCCCAGGTACAGCGGAAGGATTAACCTATTGTGTGTGGGAGTGTCCTGGGTCTGAGAGCCAATATGATTGTGTATTTGTTTCTACTGTGGTTTACTCTCAGGTCCAGGGGGGACTGACCCCTGCATGGAGACTTGCATTAAAGGCTTGTTGTGGCTATTAATAAACGAGTCCCTCTTCACCCTCAACATAGAGCCTCATCTCACGTGTGGAGGGCACAGCTGTTTCACTCTGGGGATTATAATCACTTGCTCTTTTAAGAGCATATTGCTACACTCTCTTGGAGGAGAGGTCTACCCACTGGAAGCTGGATCATGGTTTTGGGTCCAGGGTGGGTGGAGAACAGCGAGACCCCAACCAAGCTGTAACGCTGGAGGTGAGGACTACAGTGCTGATGGTGTCTAATGGAGTGCTTGAAGTACTCGGTGAGCACTAGGAGCATCGATTGGTGGAGGCACCAGGTCTAGGTGCCAGGTGGTCCGTCACAATGCTTATGTGGCGGAACCAGCCTCGCAACTGGGCATTGGAGAAGGCTGATTGCCAGCCTCCTGCCATGTGACTATGGCCCCTGGGATGTATTGCCTAATCTCCTGTACTGTTGAGGTTTGCTACCAACTAGGTGGATTTGGCTATGGAGCTTGTCTAGTGCCCTCTGTTGGTAGCAACAGCAATATGCACTACCTGAATAGCAAGACTGGTTCATTTGCATATTCGGATAGATTTGCATATTGCTAATTCTGCAGGCATGTGAGATATTTTCTGTCTCCCCCACCTCTTTGAAAATATGCCATTGTGTTATAATAAGTCACTGTATGTTGCCTGCTATGATTTGACTGTTTGTAATTTTATTGAGTTTTCACAGCAATGTTAATGTAATGACCATATGGGCTAGTCCCAAGGAAAATAAAGTTTTAGACAGTTCTTCTTTACCCTTCAAAACGTAGCTTTGTCTTGTTATTGGAGGGAATTGCTATAATCACCTTGGGGATTGCTATGCTCTGCATTCTCCCTTGAGCGTTAATCACTTAGCTCTTTTAAGAGCTGTTCCTGTTACGCTCTACTGGAGGAGAGGTCTTCCCCACACAGTCCTGGAGGACAGAAGCTGATCCAGGGTGGACAGAAGATGGCGAGACTCCAGTTAAAGCTATGGCGGTTGTGGAATCTGCAGTGGTTGTGGTCCTCGGCGCAAGCTAGGAAGCGTCCATCAACGGAAGGTACTCGGTCGGAGTACGGTGAGTTCTGTTACAGCTTATCTTGCAACGCTATTCATATGCGGATCAACAGAGCATAGAAGGAGCCAAATGAAACATGGCCAAAAGGCAGCGGTATGATTTACTCATGATTTTTGTCAAAAAGCTGTAGTGTCCTACACCTAGTTAGAGACTTACTTAGTTGCCCGGTCTCCATCCTACCATCCCACATCTGCTGGCTGAGATCGTCAATACTGACAATCTCAGCTAATCCAAAATGTAATCATAGGAAACAATGAGAGGCTAGTATGCATGCGTGGTAAATTTCAAGGCTGTGCAAATCAACATATCCTCACAGAGATGCACTGAATGAATGCATCTCTAAGGGGACCGTTCAGCATCTTCATGCAGAGTGTGGAAATGCTGAACAGAAGTCCCGCAAAGATTGCAGGACCTTGTCTAAGAAGTACCTTTGGTGGCTGTTTCATTGTCTGAGTGACAGTCACTAGAAGCAACACATACCTCTTCTTGCCCATGAACTAGAGGTGCATCTAGGCAGCAATAAGAACACAGCTGTTTCTCTTAAAGGGGCACTGTAGGCACCCAGACAATTTCAGCTCATTGAAGTGGTCTCGGTGTAATGTCCCATATCCCTGAAACCTACAGTGGTAATTATTGCAATTTCAGAGTAAGTGACTGAAGGGGTTGTATCCCCTTCAGCCCTGCAGGAGGTGGGTGCGAGGGAGTGGGGCACTACAGGAGCCTATAGTGCCCGAAAAACAGCTTTAGAATCCCTTTAAAAAGCAGTATTTACTATGCTTAACCTCCAGGAGCAAGCTATATGCCCCAGAGCCGCTAAATTAAGCTGTAGTGGTTCTGGTGACGATAGTGTCCCTTTAAGATGATAAGGCAAATGTTCCTTTATTGGGTTAAGGGAACAGGGACACTGCACCCAGACCACTTCAATGAGATTAAGTGGTCTGGAAGCCTATAGTGTCCCTTTAGCATCTGACTGAAAAACAAAACAATGAATTAATGCTGTCTGTGTGAGTCACAGCCAGAAGAGTTGTTGCTAATTCCGCATAAACTGAAGCAAAAGTGATTTACCTCCTAAATGGCAGAGATTTGAGCATAATCAGCATAATATATACACAAAAACAGCTTAATTAAAGGAACACTATAAGGTCAGGAACACAAACGTATTCCTGACCCTATAGTGTTTAAAACGTTATCTATCCCCCCTGCCCCCTATATATAGTAAAATCTCATTTGTATTCAAGTCTGCAGCTGCTGGCTCTGCCCCTGATTTGCCTGCTTGGCTGATATCAGAAGACAGTTTGTGAGCCAATCACAATGCTTCCCCACATGATTGGCTGAGACTGTCAAGGAGGGAGATCAGGGGCAGAGCCAGGACAAGTAAAACACGGCCCTGGCCAATCAGCATCTTCTCATAGAGATTAATTGGATCAATGCATGCCTATGAGGAAAGTTAAGTGTCTCCATGCAGAGGGTGGAAACACTGAATGGCAGCCACACTGTGAAGCACTGCCCCGGTAAGCACCTCTAGTGCTGTAATGTAAACACTGCATTTTCTCTGAAAAAAGGCAAAAAGCCTGAAGGGAATGATAATACTCACCAGAACAAATATAATAAGCAGTAGTTGTTCTGGTGACTATAGTGTCTCTATTAGGGATGTGCATGGGGAACATTTTCGGTTCGGTTCGGCATTCCGAAATTCGGGAGTTCGGCATTCCGAAATTCGGGAGTTCGGCAATTCTGAACTTTGGCACTTTGGTTCGGTTTGGCACTTCGGCAACTTGGAACTTCGGAATTTCGGGACTTCGGCACTTCTCTTGCAGCCGCTTAGTAGATAACTCCCTAATTCCCACGGTAAGACCTAAATTGGTCTTTCAACCAAATTTACTAATACTAAGTAAAAATTACTTAGTATTAGTAAATTTTGCCCCTACTTGCTATTCTGGATGGGGGCCCTAAATTACTTCAAGGGGGGGGGGGGACCTATTGTCCTCCCCCCTGGCCCCCACCCCTGAGCGTTAGGTGGGGGCCGTAAATTAGAATAAGGGGGGGACCTATTGTTCTCCCCCCCAGGCCCCCACCCCTGATCGGCGGTTGGGGGCCCTAAAGTAAATTAATGGGAGGACCTATTGTTCTCCGCCCGGACCCCACCCCTGTGCGGCAGGTGAGGGCCCTAAATTAGAATAAGAGAGGGTACCTATTGTCCTCCCCCCTGACCCCCACCCCTTAGCGGTGGGTGGGGGCCCTAAATACCAATAAGGGGGGGGAACCTTTTGTCCTCCCCCCGAGCGATGGGTGGGGGCCCTAAATTAGAATAAGGGGGGGCCCTTTTGTCCTGGCCCCCACCCCTGAGCGGTGGGTGGGGGCCCTAAATACCAATAAGGGGGGACCTATTGTCCTCCCCCCTGGCCCCCACCCCTGAGTGGCGGGTGAGGGCCCTAAATAAAAATATACCCCCCCAGGTGACTAGGGGTCCCCAAACCCCTAGTCATCCCACTCCTAAAAAATCCAGCCAATCGTAGTGCTCTGTGTCATTTTACACAGCGTGGGAAAGTTCTTTGGAATTTTCCCACGCTGTGTAATTTGACTCATAACAACACTGATTGGTGGATTGAAAGTAACTTCCACGGGTGAAGATGGATTATTTTTTTGCGCTCTTTTTTTTTTTTTTTCAAAGTGCGTCGGTTATTATGGATTTTTATTTGGCCTTTTTTGGGGCTGAAAAAAGAAGATTTTAGAAAAAAGAAGACATCAAATGGTAATTTATTTTTTTATTTTTTACAGGTACCTATTTATTTTTAGGGTGAGGGTAGGGGTTAATTTTTTTAGGAGGGGGGTGACTAGGGGTTTGGGGACCTCTAGTCACCTGGGGGGGGGTTTACATTTTTATTTAGGGCCCCCACCTGCCGCTCAGGGGTGGGGGCCGGGGGGCAGGACAATAGGTCCCCTTCCCTTATTCTAATTTAGGGCCCCCACCCACTGCTCAGGGTAGAGGTAGAGTTAGGGGTAGGGTTAGGTTTATGGGTTGGGTTAGGGGTAGGGTTAAGAGTTGGGGTAGGGTTAGTGGTTGGGGTAGGGTTAGGGGTTGGAGTAGGGTTAAGGGTTGGAGTAGGGTTAAGGGTTGGAGTAGGAACTCTGCTCCTAACCTACCCTTAACCCTACCCTAACCATACCCTACCCCTAACCTTGCCCTACACTTAACCCTACCCCTAAACCTAACCTAACCCTAACCCTACCTCCTGCCCACAGACTATGGGCCCTGCAGGGAAACCTGTAAAAGACTAGCGAAGTGGACCGACCATTAGCACTGATTTCATGGAACTATTTTGGGCATAGGACCATGTGCACGGTCGGTCAAAATTACGACTTCCTTGGAAATCCCGAACCCTTGAATCAATCTGGGTGATTTTTGGATATGTTGGTCCCCCAGATCGGGGCTATTAGGGGATATGTGGGGTTTCCATGTGTTTTAGGGGTACTGTTGGAGTGTTGTTGTACAGCATGTTTTTTCTGTGTTTGGAGATGATTGGATTAGATTAGTACAGTTCCTGATCCAATTATCTCCCATGCACAGAGGAGGAATTATCCAATTGTATATGGGAGTGTCAAGGCCCAGAGGAGGCGGGCTGAAAAGCTAGCCGGATAGGAGGCATGTGTGGGTGTGGTGGGTGTAGGTGTCACATGTGGGGGGGGTGTCACTTAGGTTAGGGGTGGGGTGGGGTCATATAAAAGGGCAGTCATTTTGTCCCTTACCTCAGCCATCTTAAAATAACGGCTGGTAACATCTTCCTCCTTGCTGCCTGTTACCACGGCTTGTCTAACGGCCAGGGCATGGACATAGAATCTATTTTGTCTGCTCTCAGGGCTGAGGCCCTTCAGGATGGAGGACGTCACCTGCAGTCACAGTTGGCGCGGCTGCAGGGTGTTTCTGGGTCGGCTGCTCCCCCTGTCTCCAGCCCCAGCGTCCAGCGCCGCCGTGCACGCCCCCCACCCGGTATAGCCCCTCGCGGGAGGGTCGGGTGAGGGGCAGGAGCCGGAGCCCTGTGGCCGGGCCGCGCGCCAGTTCCCAGGTGGCCGCGGCCGCCAAGGTCTCTCCCACTCCTGGCACTTCCTCCCCGAGCGGGGCTCGGGGAGAGCGGCAGGGGGCCGCGCGGCGGTCGGATGCGGCCCACGCTGCCTCACACACATCTCCCCAGCCGGTCTCACGGGCTTTGCGGAGGGCGGCCGCGAGACCGGCGTTCGGGAGGCATCCCGCGACGAGATCTGCACGGATGGCGGCTCCGGTGACCCGTGGGTTGCTAACCCACTCCTCCGGTCGGGTGAGTAGGCCGCAGGTCGGCAGGGTTGTTTCTGGGGGGGGGGGGTTCAGGAGGCCCTGGTAAGGCAGCGGGATCACCTCACCCCCACAGCAGCTCCCCTCCTGCTCTGCCCTCCTTCCCTGCCTCCCCTGGGCCTGCTCCTGGCACCTATCCTAATGCCCCTCAACCTACAGTGGGTCCCTCTGGGGCTGGCACTTCCTCCCTTTCCTCTGTTCCTGCCCCATCACTCTTCCCCTCCCCCTCACCTGCCCCCCTGGTGTCTGCCCCCCTTTCTGGTACTCCTGGACCTGCTCTTGGCCCACTGTCTGCCCCATCAGCGGGCCCTCTCAGGGTGGGGGCCCATCAAGGTTTACCTGCCCCCCCTCCCCATCATCCCGGGCCCTCTCTTGGTACCCTCCTTGATGGGTCCCATTCCACTCTTCCTGGCCCTACGCCTGTTGGTGTGCCATCCGCCTCTCCAGGTACTTTTACGGCGGGTGTGGGAGGGTTGGGTGCCTTTTCACCTCTGCTTTCTTCACAGATGGTCCCTGGTCGTGTGCGTTTCTCTGATGCTGGCGCTGGTGCGGTCCCTTCTGCGGTTACAGCTCCCGTGGGTCTGTTGCAACCTGGGGACCAGGTTATGGGGTCGCCGCAGCTGCCGTCACATTCCATTGTCGCTGGTGAGTACGCTGCTTTATCCGGGGGTGCTTTAAGGGGTCTTGGTGTAGGGGTCCTACCTGAGTGGGATGCTTTGATACAAACCATGAGACAATTCTTACAGTCTTTGGAGAAGGGTCATCGCCCTGGGCTCCAGCACCCTTTAGCCCTCGATGATCAGCTGAGGTTGGGTTGGGCAGCTGCTGGCGGTTCTGACCTTTCAAGGGTGGTCGCAGGCCCCTCTGCTGCACCTGCAGGGCCCAGTGGCCCTGTGGTGCCAGTTCCTCCAGTGGCGGAACTTGAGCCATCCAAGGGATCTTCAGATGACGTCACTGCGTCTTCGGGGTCAGGGGTCGCCCCCGCTGCGCATGGGGCGGCTTACATGTGCTGGTCAGGTCCTCTAGGTCTCCATTTAACCCCGGAATTGCGCACCAAGATAGAAAAAGGGGAATTCGTTGAAATGTTTTCCTTGCTCCCTATGGAGGATCTGCCTCGGGTTGATCCTGCGGCAAAAGACTCCGAAAAGGAGAAGGAGAAGTTTAGGTATCGGAAGATACCAAAAACTTTTGGTAATTGGATTAGGGCTTTCTCGATCCTGGCGAGCGTGATAGGTGAGAAGTCCCCCAATAAATGCTCATCTCTCTTTTGCTACCAGGATACGATATGGAACGCGTGCCGGACCTATGGCGGGTTAGGCTGGTGGCGCTATGATGAGCAGTTCCGCCAAAGCATAGCGGTCCGCCCATCGTTGAGTTGGGACCAGATGGACATTGGCTTGTGGTTGGCCATCATGACCCGCCCGGTGTCGCATCAAGGTGGCCTCTCGTCCTTTCTTGGGGGGGCCGGCGCAGGGTCCTCGACCGCTGCGTCGGCCAATCAACGACGAACGGGCTGTTGCTGGCAGTATAACGACGGGCAATGTAAATTCGGCGCAGGTTGTCGTTTCAAGCACGAGTGCTCTGGGTGTGGCGGATCGCACCCCGCCTCCAAATGCTTTAAGCGGGGCAGGCCTGGCGACAAGGGTGACGCCATGGGCTCTAAAGGCGAGGACGCCGGTGGACGTAGGCGCGATGCAACCGTGGTTAAAACGTTATAAAAACAAAAAGGCGGCCGCCTTACTCCTGGAAGGTTTTACGTTTGGCTTTTGGATTCCCCACCAACCGCGACCGGGGTCAAATGTATGCCGGAACTTGCGTTCGGTCTATGACCACCCTGGGGTGGTCAGGGACAAGTTGGGCAAGGAAGTGGCTTTGGGGCGTATGGCAGGCCCTTTTCGGGAATCCCCTCTCCCTGATCTCCGGGTGTCGCCATTAGGCGTCGTACCCAAGAGAGAACAGGGAAAATTTCGGCTCATTCATCATTTATCGCACCCCCATGGGAGTTCTGTAAATGATGACATTGCATCGGAATTATGTCGTGTCTCCTACGCCTCATTTGATGCTGCGGTTTGTATGGTCAGGGCTGCCGGATCGGGGGCACTCATGGCAAAAGCAGACATTGAGTCTGCTTTTCGCCTCTTGCCGGTTCACCCGGGATGTCATCATCTCTTAGGTTGTTACTTTGAGGGGCATTACTATGTGGACATGTGCCTCCCGATGGGCTGTGCGATATCCTGCTTCTATTTCGAATGTTTTAGCTCCTTTCTTGAATGGGTGGTCTGGTCACAGCTCCCTCCTTCACTACTTAGACGACTTTTTGTGTGTTGGTCCCGCGCATTCCTCAATCTGCTCACATATTTTGCAGTCGGTGGCGGATGTGGCCTCTGGGTTTGGGGTGCCGCTGGCGCCCGACAAGACAGTAGGCCCTTCCACGTGCCTGTGTTTTCTTGGAATTGAGATTGATTCAGTTATCGGGGAATGTCGGCTCCCGGTGGACAAATTGGTAGATCTACGGGGGTCGGTGCGGGAGGCGGGCTCCTTGCGTAAGATCACTCTCCGACGCCTTCAATCTCTCTTAGGCAAGCTAAACTTTGCCTGCCGGATCATGCCTATGGGCAGAGTATTCAACAGGCGTTTGGCGGCCGCCACGTCTGGAATCTCGAAGCCCTTCCACTTCATCCGCTTAACTAAGGCCCTCAGGGAGGATCTGGTAGTCTGGGCTGTTTTCCTTGAAACTTATAACGGGAGGTCTTATTGGCAGCAGCCAGAAGTTTCGAATGCAGCCCTTCACTTGTTTACAGATGCTGCGGGTTCCTCGGGTTTTGGGGCTATTCTGGGGTCTCATTGGTGCGCGGAACCTTGGCCTGTATCTTGGGTCGATTCAGGCCTTACCAAGAACATGGCGTTCTTGGAACTCTTCCCCATCTTGGTGGCTGTTCACCTTTGGGGTACGGAGCTCAAAGACAGGCGTGTCGTCTTCCACTGTGATAACCTGGGTGTAGTTCAGGCCATCAATAACCTGACGGCCTCTTCCCCTCCAGTGGTTAGGCTATTGCGACAGCTGGTTTTGCAATGCTTGTCTCTGAACATAACGTGCCGTGCTGTGCATATTCCCGGGGTCATGAATACTACGGCTGACTCTCTTTCTCGCTTTCAATGGCAGGTGTTTCGGAAAGCCGCTCCAGGAGCAGACTTGGAAGGCCTCCCCTGTCCCAGAGAACTATGGTCCCTTGGCCTGAGCGGATAAGGGAATGGATACGGTCCTCGGTGTCTGAGGCGACATGGGTCCGGTATGGTAAGGCTTGGGGGGAATGGGTTGCTCTTGAACAGGATTGCGGGGGTTACACTTCCTCGGCAGAACGGGTTCAAGGTTTGTTACGTTTGCTTTGGTTTTGGGAGGCTTGCGGGTGTTCCCCGTCTACTGTTTCGGGGAAGCTTTCTGGTCTCAGTTTCTGGTTTAACCTAACTCGGGTGCCGGATGTCACAAAAGATTTCATGATTAAGCTTGCGATGCGTGGTTGGCGTAGGGGCCCTCGTGGGCAGGATTCTCGTAGGCCGGTCTCGGGGGCGCTTCTGCTAGGAATTGCCTCAGTGCTACCGCAGATATGTTATTCAGCTTATGAAGCTAGTTTATTTCGTTTGGCTTTCATTTTTGCCTTTTTTGGGGCCCTCCGGATTGGGGAACTAGTCAGCCCGAGCAGGGGGACTCCGGGGGGCTTGTTATTTCATGATGTGTTCCTCTTGGATGGTGCGGTGCGTTTCTTGATACGGCGGTCAAAAACTGACGTTGTTGGGAGAGGTCGCTGGGTTACCCTTCGCACCATCCCTAATTCGTCTGTTTGCCCAGCCTCTGCGTATCAGTCCTACTGCTCCATACGCCCGAATCTTGCGGGTCCGTTGTTAATACACGAGGATGGTACTTACCTGTCTCACTTTCAGTTCCTCAGAGTATTTCGGTTGGCGCTCGACAAGCTGGGAATCCCGAGTGGTAAATTTGGGGGTCATTCCTTCCGGATTGGGGCGGCTACAGAAGCCTCTCGGTTGGGTTTTTCTGATCAAGTGATTCAGAGGATTGGGAGGTGGGAATCTGGGAGGTTTCGTTCTTATATCCGGCCCACGCGTCTGATGGGTGCCCCCCTTGTGTTTTCTCCGCAGGGTCCGGCCGACGGATCTGGCTGATTGGGCATTCATATATCTACTGGGCCCACCTGCGGGCAGGGGTACGCCCGGGTGGGACGCGACTTGGAATTCCCCGGGAGCTGGCTGAGGTCCGATGGTTCGGTTTTCGGGGCATGCGCTGGGGCCAGCTCTTGCCGGAGGTGTTACAGTTGGCTACATTGTTGGGGGCCCCTGATGTATTGGTGATACATCTGGGGGGAAATGATCTTGGGGCGCTGCCTGCTTGGGGGCTTAGTGAGCTCATTAGACAGGATTTGGCGCGCTTGCTAGTCCTCTTCCTGCAGCTTTGCTTAGTCTGGTCAGGTATAGTATCTAGGAACTATTGGCGCCGCGCAAGGGATCAGGGGGCGATTGAGCGCTGCAGGGTGAAGATCAACAAGAGGGTGTCCAAATTCGTACTCGGGGTTGGGGGTGTCACAGTGCGATCTATTTTCGCCCGGACGGGGTTCATCTCACGGATGTGGGTTTGGATTTATTTAATCTGGCGCTGCAGGACGCGTTAGAGCAGGCCATGGCGGTTGTGGGGAGTCGCGCCCGCTGATTTAGGCTTAAATGCAGCAGGCGCTAGTGGCGGGTATGGTCCTTGCCACAATAACCACTACCTACACACAAGGCCCAGAGGAGGCGGGCTGAAAGCTAGCCGGATAGGAGGCATGTGTGGGTGTGGTGGGTGTAGGTGTCACAAGTGGGGGGTGTCACTTAGGTTAGGGGTGGGGTGGGGTCATATAAAAGGGCAGTCATTTTGTCCCTTACCTCAGCCATCTTAAAATAACGGCTGGTAACATCTTCCCTCCCGCCCACCCTTGATTGTTGATTGTTGATTGTTGTATATCTCTAACTTTCTCTCTTGTCACAGCTGGCGGGTATGGTCCTTGCCATAACCAGTTGGAAAACGAGTGCACCGGAAGAAGGAATGCTGGGTCTGGTCCCTCCCCTAACCTCGGAGAGTTTTTGGTAGTTGGGCGTGCCCCCCGTGCCAGTAAAAGGCAGCCAGGGGTTGGCATGGGGTATTGGAAGGCCAAGGTAAAAGGCCAGTTATCTTGGACGAGGGGGGAGGGCAGGTACCCTGGTAGGGGGTACTCTAGAGTTATTATGGGTCGGTTGGCAAGGACAAAAATTTTCGAGAAAAATATTGGCTGATTTATTTATGCTGTTATTATAAATAAAGCTGTGGCCTGTTTTATACCACATTTATGTCTCTTGGTTTTAATTGGGGGAAAAACGGGATAACGTAATTTTGATTGCATTGGTTCGCACCGCACAATAACCACTACCTACACACATGTATTTGTGTCATTGGTCTGTGACTTTGTGCTGCAGTCCCCCACATGGTCCAGGGGGGAGTTCCCCTTGCATGGGGACCTGCATATAAGGCCAGTTGTTGCTGCCATTAAACAGATTCCAGCTTGCACTCCAAAACTGTGTCTGATCCTGTTATTGGAGGGAAAGAAGATTTAACCCCTGTGTCTGCTGTTCCGGCTTGCTGGACTGAATGGGGAAAGTCCTTGTAAGGACTAGAGTTCCCAGGACTGAGTGTCGTCCAGTGCCTGGGGCTTTCTAAAGCGAATTCCCCATTCGGCTCCAGGAAGTAGCGGTTCCAGGGCCCCAGTCAAGCCACAGCGACTGTGGGCAGAAGTGCTGCGGTTTGTCCCCTGTTCATGCTCACTCAATGTAGACCTGCTTACTGAGTTCAGGAGGTACGCTCACTCAATGCAGACTTGCCCACTGGGTGCAGGAGATGCGCTCACTCAATGTAGACTTGCTCACTGGGTGCAGGAGACATGTTCACTTGAGTGCAGGAGACACGCTCACTCATTGTAAACCTGCACACTGAGTGCAGGAGACATGCTCACTCAATGTATACCTGCTTACTGAGTTCAGGAGGTACGCTCACTCAATGCAGACTTGCCCACTGGGTGCAGGAGACGCGCTCACTCAATGTAGACTTGCCCACTGGGTGCAGGAGACATGTTCACTTGAGTGCAGGAGACGCGCTCACTCATTGTAAACCTGCACACTGAGTGCAGGAGACATGCTCACTCATTGTAGACCTTCTCACTGAGTTCAGGAGATGTGCCCACTCAATGCAGACCTGCTCACTGGGTGCAGGAGGTGCACTCAATGTAGACTTGCTCACTGAGTGCAGGAGACGCGCTCACTGAGTGTAGACCTGCTCACTGAGTGCAGGAAAAGTGCTCACTCAATGCAGACCTGCTCACTGAGGGCAGACTAGATAGGCTGAATGGTTCTTATCTGCCGTCACATTCTATGTTTCTATGCATACCTGCTCACTGAGTGCAAGAGACGTGATCACTCAATGCAGACCTGCTCACTGAGTGCCGGAAACATGCTCACTCAATGTATACCTGCTCACTGAGTGCAGGAGACGTGCTCACTCAATGCAGACCTGTTCACTGAGAGCAGGAGATGCGCTCACCCTCGGAGTGAGAAGACAAAATAGCCAAACTGGAAAAATCCTTAAAGAGGCACTATAGTCACAAAAACAACTTTAGCTTAATTAAGTGGTTTTTAGTGCATAGGTCATGCTTCTGCTGTCTCACTGCTCAATTATCTGTCATTTAGGAGTTAAAGCACTTTTGTTTATGTCTATGCAGGCGTAGCAACACCTCCACCGGCTGTGACTGACACCGCCTGCCTGAAAACATAATGGTTCCATTTTCAATCAGATGTTAACTTACTTTAAAAAAAATTGTATCTCCTGTTCTGTAAATTGAACTTTAATGACATACAGGAGGCTTTTGCAGGATATAACAATCTATTAACAGAGCAGGAGATAAGAAATTCTAAATTAAACAGAATCTACAATAAAGGAAGTTTATACATTAGACCTCTTTTTACAGGAAGTGTTTAGAAAGGCTGTGTAAGTCACATGCAGGGAGATGTGACCAGGGCCGGACTGGGGATACAAAGCAGCCCTGGAAAAAAAATTTGTGCCAGCCCCATAAGTCACTGCGCCATATATTGTCGCGTGTAATATGTAAGGCTATGTCTTGCCAGGACAGATGATTGAGTAATATATATATATATATATATATATATATATATATATATTGCTTTTTCTAATATAAAATATTGGTCCTTTCAGGGTAAAACGTTTAATTATACAGTAAGCATACGCACATGCAGACACAGGCAATTTCACTGACATTTCAGTGACACACACAAGCTCATTGATACACAGCCTCATAGACAAACAATCTTACTGATATACATCAGCTCATTGACATAAAAACACAAGCTCACTCACTAGCAGGCACACGCATGCAAGCAAGCTCACTCACTAGCAGATGCACACACAGCTTAATGTGGTGGTACTGGTGTCTATAGCATGTCCCTACAGGCTTTTCAACGTAAACACTGACTTTTCAGACAAAAGGCAGTGTTTACATTGCTTCAAAGTGACACTGCTAGTGACAGTCACTCAGACGGTCACTAGAGGTGCTTCCTGTGTTAGTGCCCTCGCCCTCGCGCGCTGCTGAATGAGACTGGCGCCGGAATATGACGTCATATTCCGGCGCCGGTCTCATTCAGCTGCGTGCTGGGGAGCAGAGCCAGCGCAGCTCGCGCAGCTCCCTCAGCGGCCGCCAGGACAAGTCCGCCAGCGGCCGCCAAAAGACCTCCCCAGCGGCCAGGGGAGGGCTGGCAGCCTTAGGCCTGGGGGGCAAAACCAGTCAAGTAGACTGGTGCACCTGCCCAGGATCAGAGCCGGTGCAAGGATTTTTGCCGCCCTAGACAAAATAAAAATTTGCTGCCCCCACATGTCACATCACAATGCCCCACCCATATGATCTGCCATATGAACTAACGCCAGTGCTGCACACAGTGTGTGTTTACATTAAAAAGCCTGCAGGGACCAGCTATAGACACCAGAACCACTTCATTAAGCTATAGTGTCCCTTTAATGTGAGGTAAATTATAGATTAGTGTCACTAATAATATACTAGATTGCCTACTTACAAGCAGATGAGGATGATGATGGGCTGCAGTTTGGCTCCACTGGTCTGGTGTAGAACAGGATCTCTGGAGGCTGTTTGCAACTGTGGTCACAAAATTCAATGTTCTGGGAGAATTGGAAGCAGCTCCATTTTTGGGGGGCCCCTTACACAGCTCAAGGTCTGGGCCCCAGGGCCTGAAGGTGAGTATGCCCATAAGGCCCACTCATAAGTTCTACCCACCCATGAGTTCACTCACAGGGAGTGGAGTGTGTAGGGGATGTGTTATGTGTTATTGTAGAGGATCTAATATGTGTGCTTATGGTATGTAGTGTTTAGGGTTACCAGTTTGTGCAGGTGATGCAGTGTTTGTGTGTAATGGAAGCAGTGTGTGTTTGTGTATAAGGGATGTATTATGTGTTTCTGGTTGTGTGTAAGGGATGCATTGTGTGAATCTGTGTTTGTATGCATAAGGGATGCAAGGTGTGTGTCTGTATGTGTGTGCATGAGATGCATTGTGTTTCTGTGTGTATGTAAGAAAAGTGTGTGTGTTTGCATGCGTGTGTACGGGTTTGCATTGTCTGTTTCTGTGTATGTGTGCAAAGGATTCATTGTCTTTGTGTGTAAGGGTTGCATTGTGTGTGTGTGTGTAATGGATGCATTGTGTGTTTCTCTGTGTGTAAGGGAAGCATGTTGTGTTTCTGTGTATGCATAGGGATGCATTGTGTGTGTGTGCGCGCGTAGTGTGAAAGAGCTCCCTGTCTTGGCCCCTGTCCTATAGAGCTGCCCCTTCTTCTTATTCCCCCCCTCCCCTTCTTCTTATCCCCCCTCCCCTCTTCTTATTCCCTCCCCTCTTCTTATTCCCCTCCCTCCCCTCTTCTTATTCCCCT